>CABFWB010003618.1:17094-55953 GCA_902151455.1 Timema bartmani
TTTTTTTTTTCAAAATTGTTTCCCACTCTATTTCCCAGCAAACATAGGTACAATTAATCTAAAATACTACCTTGCTTTTCCTATTCCCTTAGATAACCAGTGTATGCGTTTGACCCAAGAGTATACTAAAACACGGTGAATTAAAAAAAAAAGTTTTCTGGTCTACAAGGTGCGTGGCAGCTCTCTTCTCAACGAGGATAGACGATATCACGAGCAAGGGTTGGGGATGGGGGGGCGAAGAGGGAGGTAGAAGAACTCAATGTGGGCCACGTGACAGGAATTCACCGTCGCACCCCAGATACCTTTAAACACTGTTCCAAGACAACAGTCAGAAGGTACGGAGCGGAGCGATCCGGGTGAGGGGATTCAGGCAAGCGGCAAAGATGATACTGCAAAGTTCCGCCTTGTTTCCCGCCGAGAAGCGTCTTGAAGCGAGTCGCACTCACCCCTCTCTCCCCTCAACGCCTAGTTACCGAAAAGGACTCCTGAACTCGACGCAAGACGTCTATTTAGGGAATCTGTTATTCACTACTGAGAAGTGCACTTTTAAGATGTTGAGACTTAGAATGCGTGGCACCCGCTTTGTTGGCCACATTATATTAAGGCGTCACTCTCAAAGTTGACTAAAATGCCAATAACGTGAAGATCGAGGCTTGAATCTCAGCTAGGTGTAATGAGAGTGGTTTTTAACCAATTGCTAACCACTCTTCCTCCACGAAAACGCGGGTACACTTTCCTTCTCTAAACTCAACCCATTGCATCTGTTACACTTAAGCACAATTAGTACGCGTGCGTACAATCAGAATGGGTAGTAAGACTACGTGCTAAATATGTGTATAGGGAATTCGTGGTAGGAGAAACTAAAAAAGTTTGTATTATAATTGTTATAACTGTTTCGTGTTTATAATACTTAAAACCATAGATTTTGGGAGGGTAATGAATTATTTTCTTTACACCTCGTCTTACTATCCATTTGTGCCATGTGCATTTTAATCACTCTAGGTAGAAGTTAAAAAGTTAGAACTTAAGAGTAAATGTATTTACATTAGCCCTAAGGTAGTAGGAAACCCCCTAGGGAAAAACACCTTCAATATAACTAGCCGGGATTTAATCTTCAACCTTTATGTTACCTTGAAAAGTGATTAGATAAGTGCCGATGAATAGTTGGCATGACCACTGATTTGGATGTGAATTTTGATATGTGAAACATAAAGCTACTACGAGCTTTACTCGGTACAATTCAAGATCTACCTAATAAATAATGTTATTAACCTTGATTTAATGGTACATGGGAGCTACTTGCTTTAGTTTACGAATGGTCTAGGGCGTCAGACTCGTGTTAGATTGGTCTGCTGGTGATGGGGAGATTGGAGTTAAAGTCCCAGTCGGGCCTACTGAGGGTGGCTTTTCCTAAATATTTCCCCACTTGCCTTCCAAACATATGCTTGTTTATTACCTAAAAAATGCTTCGTACCTCATCCCTATTGTATTAAAATAATTATCACGAATGCGTATACCCTCAACAGATAATACGCTGTGAGTAAAAAAAAATCTTGGGAGTTCGAATACTGCCGAGTGTACCAAAATGTTTTATACTAAATTATTATTCACTCTTCCTCCACTAAAATGTGGCTAAACTTAATCTAAACTACATCTTACTACTCCATATCTAACAAGAGGAAAATGCGGATAGTTCCGAAGATGGCTAGTCAGCCGTAGAGGAGACAAACCCACTTAATTATGTGAACTTTATAATTATTATATGGTATTTTATCTGCCTCCTGATAAATGTGAAGTCAGCATAGCTCATGGCAGAATCCAGAGTGAACTCCGAAACACTCGAACCCCTAGATTATTCGAATACATCTTAAATGTAGGATAGAGTTTTGGTAAATATATTGTGTTTTAAATAGTAAATAATTTTGTTATGCTTAATGTTGAAGATTGTGGCTAGTTTCTTCAAGACTTGGAAGAAAAACAGTAATAGTAGGGATTTTTCGCATTTACATATTAAACTTATTAAATACTTATTTTCATGGTAAAATTGCTTCAAGTTTTCCAACGTAGCATGTTTATTTTAAATGTGTTAAATTAGGTAGATTTAAAAAGCCAATATTCTGTAACTGTGATACCTTAATGGGTCGTTTAGAAGAAAACATGTATTTTTCAATATGAATTCACATAGTTTGTTCTCTTTATAGAAAAATAATACAATAGTAAGACGCACAGGTGCCTTAAATAGTGTTATATATGTATAAAATAATATAAAATGCCACAAAAGAAAGTTTAAATAAAAGGCTGAGTCACGTTCAGTAAAAATATTTTTAATCTTTCTAAGATTTTATTTTATTTAAGACTAGGATTATATATACATAAGTAATATAGTAGGAAGACGCTTTTATATAATATAAATATTTTAGTTTATGGTAGCAATTATAGTATTTTACTAAAATATTATTATTATTATTATTTCAAACGTATTTATGCTAGCTATCAAAATTGACAGTGTAAATCACATGACTATACATATACATATTAAAATTATTTTAGTAGATATTTTAACTGCCAAAGAAATGTCTTATTTTCTAAATAGAAAACTGTATGCCAATGGAATTTTAAAAAACAATATATCTATATTTCGCTTATGTGTACTGTCAGTTCTTAAAGCAAATTTCAAATTAATTTGTAATCAAGTGAATTGGGAGAAATAAAGCCAATACAGTGAAGCATTCTTAACTCATGACTATTATATTAACCTATCTGGAATTCTTCACGACATCTATTTTCATTCAAACAAGCTCAATTTGTTTTTATTATTCTTCTACCTATTCAGCTTCATTGAAAATTTACGCTTATTAAAATTTATTCAAGCATCGACATTAGAACCTGTAACTTACCTTTAAGAAAACATAACTATTAGCACACTCTAAATCCCCCTTTAAAAATAAAACCTGTCGTTATCTCTTCCCCAGAAGAGAATATTTTTACAGACATGTGCAGCAAAAAGGAAGCGGTAATCGTTATAATGAGGATGAAAAAATCCACCTGATTACGAAACGGTTCCGTCTATCGAGTACAGAGCAGACTAATACCCGGCGGTTATTTAGGGGATGAAATGGAGGGGAAGCAGGAATCGTTAGTGAAGGAGGGCGGTGAGGGGTAAGGGGGGTAAAGAGAGAAAAAGGGAAATTTAGAACGTGGTAAAAGGGTTGGATGGAGGAATGGAAGAGTTTTTGAAAGGGGGTAGGGTGTGCATGAGGGAGGAAAGAGTTTGTTGCGCACAAAAACTGGGGGTGTTGATGAAGAACGAGGCATTAATCACGGCTGTTGAGCCACGGTAGGTGGACGCCTGAACGCACGCGGCGAGGAAGAGTCGGAAGGTACAGTCAAGAGAAAAAGTATTTGTTATTATATAAACTTTTAACATCTTGGTATCTTTTCAACTTCTTATCATCTAATCTCTCGGTAGAAATATTTAATCGTTAAAGCAATCGAAAGTATCAAAATAATAGATTTATATAAGTTTTAAATAATACCCTCTGGATGAAAATAAAATGTAAATTTGTGTACGTAGCTATATCACTTGAAAAGGGATGTTAGAGGGGGACTATACGGGAGTAAAGGACGCACCGCTGCACAGAACCATCCCTCCTTCTTCCACCCTTTTCAACCCTTCTCTCCATCCCTCAAACCTGTGTCACTCCCCCTTCGCACCACACTCACACAGTCTCATCACGGATGAACAAAATCAGGATGATTCAGCTACAATGTTGTTGTTATGTAATGTTTTTATTGGAGTGATTATTTTACTGGTACGTTTAATACGATGATGATTATATACGTGCTCTAAGGGGTTAACGAAGATAATCTTTGGTTCTATAAAAGAGGGAAAATCACATACCTTGGCTGAGATCTTAGCTTGAGTCACAAATCTATCGGAAAACCAGTTTAACACGCTGACATTGATTTAACTCTGTTTTTTTGTATTATATTTGTTTAGATATGGAGAATACACTATTGTTAACTCCTTACCCCTTTTCTATATTTAAAAACATGTTTTATTTTAAAATGCTTATTTAAACGATAATTATATACTAAATTTGTTTACAAAATATGTATATGCTTACTTGGAAGCCAACATGTGTTATATAAAGAAAACAAGATAGCAAATTAACCAAATTTTTAAATAGGTATTTACTATGAAAAATTTACAAACATTTAACTAAACTCTTAGCACTATTGAAATGTCGAGTTTTAAATAGGTCTACATCACTAACCTAAATATAATTCCCATGTATTATCACTCATCAGGCATGAATACATACATACATACATACATACATACATACATACATACATGCATACATGCATACATGCATACATACATACATACATACAATACATACATACATACATACATACATACATACACACACACATACACACATACATACATAAAACAATGTTGGCGTTAACACAATTTATTCACTGCCATTATTGCCTCTTTCGATACTTCTTAATTCTTTGAAATAATCTACATACATACAGCTACTCCCCTGGCGTGTCAGTGTATCCATCGCCTTTCCACCTCCTAGTGGCAGTGACACAAGAAACGGCATACTGGTTTGTAGGAACAGTGTATGTGCAAACAAGGTAAGTCTGGGAAACGGTTGTACTTGTGGTATACTAGATATTATGTGCCAACACCGATCGGTACATCATCCTTACTGTAAGCAGCGTATACTTTCATAGTTTTCCGCTACGATTTTGGCTAATAGCCTGGTATACTCTATTTAAAATTACTAAAAGAAATTGAAATAATAATTTGGATAAGAGGTTTATTCTAAGCCAATTGTTTTGTATCAGTAAGAAAATTCCCCAAAGCTCAGAAGGTAATTTTTTCAGGACTATGCGGTTTGTCAATATACTGTAATATTTATTTGGAAGTAAATGTATTAAGGCAAGCTTGAATATGTTTCACTAGCTAATTGGTAATTAATAAGTGCTAGTGGATTGTCGCAGTGATGGCTGAAGATTATTGCACTGAAATGTATTATAAATTTTTATTGGGAAAATATCTATTAAATAAGCCCTTACTCGACTTTTTAGTTAAAAGCTTACTCGTCAAAGACTTATAAACTTTACATAGATATTTAAAAATTTCTGTGTTTAATTTTAATCAAAACGTATATTTTCGCTCTCAACGAAACGATGATTAATTTAAAACGAACCTTTTACCAAATTTATATCTATTCGTTGCACCAAACCACCTAAGTAAGTATTGATCTGATATATTTTTAACCAGAGAGAAATATTTTATTTACCAATATACAAATTATACACAAATCATGGTTTCCATGGTGATATAAACAAAGAATTATTGTACAGATGAGCCACTGCCCACACTGAAGGAAAAGATGGAAAAATGGTTAGGAAAATAGGTTTTAGTTTAGGCTACTATTTTTACGTATACTGAACCCTTATCCTTTAAAATGAGTGTTAATTTGTCAAAATCGGTTATGCCGTTATCTCGTAATTTAAATAACCGTACAGAGGCTTATCCAATTATGTATGAGAGAGTATGGAGAAAAAGAAAGTGAGAGTGTGAGTGTGAGAAAATGTGAGATTGTGTGCGTGAGTGTGTGCGTGAGTGTGTGTGTGAGTGTATGAGTGTTTGAGTGTGTAAGTGTCTGAGTAAGTATTAGATTGAGTTTGCTAGTAATAGAAAGTAAGTGTGAGAAAGTGAGTCTGAAAGAATGAGAGTGATCGAGTGAGTGTAATCGAGTGAGTGTTAGGGAATGATAGTGAGAGAGAGTGTATGAAAGGGATGGAGTGGCAAAGAGATAGTGAGTGTGAGATATAAGGAAAGTTTGAGAGAGAGAGAGTATGAGAGTGTGTCAGCTAAATAGTGAGAGTGAAAGTATGAAATATAGTGTGTATGAAGGAGAGTGTTTGTTAAACATAGTGTGTGTGAAATAGTATGTATTAGAGAAAGTGGGTATATAAAAAATTGTGTGTGAGAATGATAGTGTATGTGAAAAATAGTGTGTGAGAAAGAGAGTGTGTAGAAAATATAGTGTGTGGGAAAAGTCACGTTAAGTTAACTTTTAGTTAACGTTAATTTGATCGTGATCCCGGCATAAAGGACCTCCTCGTGTGTTTAAATGGAGGCGATCACGATGGAGCTAACTTAACGTTGACTTGCAGTTAACTAACGTAAGAGATGTCCTGGGAGGTCTTTTACTTTAAGTTAACGTGAAGGGTATCGCGTGATCTAGCCAGCCAATCACTATGCGAGTGACGTCAACAGGGCTATTAATAATTAATTTTTTGATTTTATGACCAATGTTTACTCTTTAGACTAAGATCTAGAGATCAGATATTGAAACCAAATAATTAAACTAAAATAGGAAAACTAGATTTATCAAAAGAGTTTAGTAATAGATATTTATTATATCAATTGAAAACTGTAAACTATCACAGATCATCACTTTACAAATAGTACAAATCACAGATCGTACTCGAGAATGAAGATGTTTGGTTCGAGTTGTTACTTTAAGCTAAGTGAATCGTGATCACACATCTTTTTCCTTGAGTTAAGTTAACTTTAAGTGAACGTTACGTTAAGTTAAAGCTAAGTTGATCGTGATCCCGGCATAAACGGAGCTCTGATAGTCGTGAGTCTACTCTAACCTACTTTTAAAGCAAAAGAAAATTTAGTGGTCCAGAGGAAAAAAGGTGGAACGTCACATAACACATATTTTCCAAGCCATCAACCTTTATGTCTCAAACCCCATTAGGACACCAGAAAATATCTTTTCATATTTTTTTTAATATGACCAATACCTCTTTCAATTATGATCTAAAGTTCATTAGAAAGTTCTCATGATTGTTTCAAGGTTGGTGACCTGTTGGTCTAGGGGTAAGGTGTCAGACTTCTGTGCTGAGGCTCTGGGGTTCAATCCTCGGTCCCGGCATAGATTTATCTGATTACCAAACCCTTCCTTCACCTCTGACAAGACGTGTATTAATCACAACTTGTGAATGTGTGGAATGCCATACCTCTGCTGCATTTTGGATCCTACGTTAAACTGTAGGTCCTCCATTTAATCTCACAATCAACCTACCATTACACATTAGCGTAAGTGCATACAACCCGAACGGCTAGTAATACGCAGGGATAATAGTAATAATAATAATGTTTACATGTTGAAGCACTAATTCAATTTGAGCCAAGATTGTACTTTCCTCCTTATTTCCCTGCATCCTTCATATTTTACACATAAGTAAATCTCCGTTTATTTAGATATAAAAGGTACAACTATGTTTGATAAAGATAAATACTTTGTGATAAATAAACCCTATAGTGTTAAACAGATTTTATTTTAAGAAAATAGTTTCAGAAACAGTTAATGTAAAGGGAAGGTTGAAGAATAACTCGTATAAAGTTTCTTTAGGCGAGTGTAAGAATTGTTGGTAAGAGGGAAATGTAGGAATCATAACTATAAGGTGTGGAAATTATTATTTTTCTTATTGAAAGTAAACACCGGATATATTTCATACTTGTGGACATGAGAAAAAATATGCCAGTCTCATTTTGTTTGGCTTACCGGTAAGAGAGGGGCCAGGCTTTGAATACCATCTGGGTATAGTGAGGTTATTTTTATTACCTAATGATTTTAAAATCATTCCTCATTCCTACTCCATGAGAGTAGATACGTGGGTAGTTTGGACAGTTAATTAGTCACGAAGAACGAAAAAAAAAAATTGGCATTACTTTTAAACGTTCAAACTTGAACATTTATTGAGTTCAAGCACTATCGTTTTTACCTCTGGTTATTTTCTTTTGAAGGATATCACACTTTAAAACAAAAACACTTTTCCGATAGATTAATATATTTGTCCCTGTTTTTACAGACACTTTTATTATTCTCATTCAGGAAAGATTTATTTTTACCTCTTTTAGAGCCACTTTAAGTTGACCTAAAGACACAGTGGCTGGGTATTCACACCGTTTCTTTGATGGAAGCCGCCATTGTAAGCTCAGGGGCTGTGATCGGCAGAAACGTTTTTGGAAGTCGATCGTAAGCAAGCACGGGGGTGTAAGGAAGAGGGTTTGGGGAGGAGGGGTTTAGAAGGCTATGGTTTAGAAGAGGGGAATATGTGGAATTGAGGGAACCAGGGGCTCTGCATTCTATATGGAAACATGCCAGAAGCACCCAACACCCCTCCCCTCCCATAGCATAAAAACCACCCACTGAACCCTTCCCAAACCCCTTTGTGCACCCTGAAACCTTCCACCCCTCCCAAACCTCCCTCTCACCCGTTCTATTGGAAATCTGTAGGTTGGTTCACTAGATTTATTGGTTTTCCATATAGCACCATGTCAGAGCTAGAGAGACTCAAAGTTCACATTATCTCCCCCCTCCCCTCCAACTGCTTCTTAAAAATCACCCCCTTAGCATTTCACTCCCATCCTAACCAGAGTCTTTGGTGTCCGGAACTCACGAAGAACGTTCTCTAATTTATTCCATTTTAACAATCTCACTTTTATTAAAGAAATGTAAAAGTGGGTAGTTTGGGGATATTTTAGATGTGGGGTGGGCTGGAATAAAATGTATTCAAAGTCATCGTAGGCAAAAAAAATAATAAAAAAAATTGTAAAGACAAAAAAAAATGGTGATGTCTACAATAGTTAGAACAAGATTTGAAGGACTTACCCAAAAATAAGAACGAGCCTTTCATAAATAAATTTTGTGACCTTAAGTGGTTTAATTGTGTCAAAGAAAAATATTTTCAATATGGTGGGCTAGTACCAGGCCTGGGTAAATATATTTTCTGAAGGGCTGCATTGAGACTGGAAATATAATAACGGGCCGCCAAATAAAATGTAATTTTTCAGTAGACCCAATTTACTATATTAAAAAATTAGATAATAGACAAGATAAAATATTAACAATATATAAAAAGTTGGTGATTTTCCAATAAAACACAATTAAATTAGATGAATGCAATTTTTTCACATCTTTAATAATTTATTTAATGTCCACTCTAAATTTAGTAGTTGAGTTTCTTAAAACTGCTTGTAAATGCTCCACTCTAATATTTGATATTAAGGAGATTGTATTGTGATTATAGAGTCTGTTTGTTCACATTAATAGTTTATAAAAAAAGCATTTTTCAAATAAAATAGCGAATGTTGGCTTAAATAGCCAAGCTATTTTATATATTGGTTATGGTGATAGCGGTCTAAATTGAAATTGAAAAATGACACCTGGACACGGGAATTGAAACAAGGACCTTTAAATTAGTATTCCAATGCTCTAGCCACTGAGCTATACAGGGGTCACCTCGTGTCCAGGTATCATTTTTAAATTTAAATAATATAATATTTAGATGCAGCTGTGACCGCACTTGACAAATATAATAGCTTTGCCATTTTCTCTATCATGATATGCAAATCTTGCATTATTGGCACCATAATATCCTACCAAGTCGAAGATGGCTGAGTAATCTGATAGCTCATTGATCTTAATTGATCACTCTTTTATAGCTGACAATCTCCACACGTCCGTCATAGACGCTGCCTTAAAATATGAGTGAAGAATGACCCTGGGCACGGGACGACTCCTGTATAGTTCAGTGGTTAGAGCATTGGCGTACTAGGCCAAAGGTCCCTGGTTCAAATTCAGTGTCTATGTGTCATTTTTCAATTTAAGAAATAAAATGTTGAATGTTTGATAAATTGTCAGAATCAAGAGAATTGTAAGCTTTGCATATTTCTTCGGGACGCTGTAATCCTATTAGATCTATTTACATTACAATACAGGTTTATTAAACTAAATGGGATCTCATTAGTTGATTTGAGCTTAATAGAAATTGTATAAATTATCATAATAATATATTTTTAACTAAGGTGATTTTAGCACTACTTTTACTTACGTAGATAGGCGGCTACAGCTTGTGGGATACAGCTTGTGGGCCACATAATAATACGCGATGGGCTAAAGTTGTCCCATGGGGCATAATTAGCCCAGGGCTGCTTCATACCATACGTACTTTAATCCTAAATACTAGCACAAATTATACATGCTACGATGATTAGGGTTAACTGTCTGCTGGTATAATAAACTCTACCCGTCTCGGTGGCGTAGTTGGCTAACGCACCAGTCGTGTTGAGTCAGACCACCGAGGACGGGGAGATCGAGGTTCGAATCTCAGTTTGGTGAATTGGGGGTGGTTTTTTTAAATGGTTTTCCACCCTCCCTCCACGCAAATGCGGGTTCACTTCCTCTAAATTCAACCTTCCCATTTCCTAATCCATTAGTGTAATTAGTACTTAAGCGTATAGCCCGAACGGGTAGTAAGACGTGGTGCTAAAATTAAATTATAATAAACTCTAACTAGAGTGGTCATGGTATGGTTCTTGACCAGATTTAGTGAATTCATATTTTTTTTCTAATCCTCTCTGAAGAATGAATGAATATAGTATATTTTCTTTACTTTTATCTTGATAATTTAGGATACATAGTTTGTAATTTATATTTGGTACATGGGAACTAAATAACCATATATTATTTTTATTAATAAAAAAAAGTGTTTTTATCTTAAAACTAAATGGTATGGTGCACCAATAGACATTTACTAAAAACTCGTGTAAGATTTTTGAAAAGAAATAATAGGTATACACATTGTTGTGGAATCGCTTGATTTTCACGCTTGTCGAAAAAAATAAGAGCAGAACAGAAATGTAAATACTAGACGTGCACTATATCTCGATTAACACTTTCACCAAAGATATAAAGCAGCATCTGCTTGATTAATATAGAGACGTACACTCTGGCAGACTAGAAGAAAAGATGATCATATACATTCGAGTGGATGTAGAGATGTTATAGATTACTGTAACGATGGATGTTTTTACAAATTACAAAACCCTATGCAACGAAACACATTTTGCAACTTTTGAGATACTTTATACATTATCACAACAACTGTAAAAGCTGCTGTCTTTTTATGTCTAGTATGCTCTATTATTTAGTCGGTTAGATATAAAATTATATTAAGGGCCAGTTTACTAGACTAGAATGGATTGGGCCAGTCTCTCATACGAAACTGACCCATTCCATTCGAGTTTAGGTAATCTGAGTCTCTCAAGCAGATATTGATCTACCTGAATCGACATAACAAAAAAACTATTTCATGTCAAACTGAGCGGGCCATAGGATTGAGCCAAATCTCGTGATTAGATTAGACGTGATAACCTTTCTACTCTGCTCTAGAGTGACCTGGTGGTCTAGGGATAAGGTGTCGGACCTTTGTGCTGAGGGTCCGGTGTTCAATCCTCGGTCCAGGCACAGATTTATCAGATTACCAAACCCTTTCTTCACCTCTGACAAGACGTGTATTAATCACAACTTGTGAATGTGTGGAATTCCAGACCTCCACCGTGGTTCGGATCCCACGTTAAGCTGTAGGTCCTTCATTTCATCTCACAATCACCCTACCATTGTACATTAGCGTAAGTGTGTATAACCCGAATGGGTAGTAAGACGCGGTGCTAATAGTAATAATAATTATATTAATACTCTGCTCTTGTTTTCCGGAGAACGTGTGAACTATAAATAAACCAACCACAAGGTTTCAACTCAGTTTACTAAGCGTGAATTGAAATATTCATTCATTTGTCCGTTCTGACCCATGCCTGTCTGCTTGTAAGAGGCCCATCACCGCCAGTATAATAGTGGAATTCCCATAACTTCACATCCAATATTAACAACAAATTATATGGTTTATTTACTCCAAAAAAAAGTGTTAGCACTTCAAATCATTATGACGTGTCAAAAAACATTTTGGTGGACATTTGAATCATTTCCAATAGAAACTGGTATTTTGGTCTAGTGGCTCTTAGCTGCTTACTAAAAGGTCCTGGGTTTGACTCCTGGATAGTATTGGGAGAGTTTTCTCTGAAGGAGAATAATTCTAAATGTAGTTAGGGTTTGGATAGTTAGGCTTAATTTAGATTAAGATCGTCATGGGTTACACCCCTTTATATTAAATACCATCATCCTTTCATCTCATCGGGACATAGAAAGTATGTATGATTAGTATATTTGGGCGTTCCCTGGGCATCAGTACATTAGTACTAATCTTTAGGCAAACTGAGCTACATATTTGTTTAGCCTAAACGGTATTATTTTTAATTTCAATAGAATGAATTTTCGATAGTTTTGTGATATGCATGGTAAATAATATTCTCGTCCCTCTTTACTTTTCCTTAAGACAATATCTCGAAAACTATGTGGACTACTATAATGTTATTTTAAGTATTTCTGTTTTGTTTTTTGGACGATAGTTGCCGTATGAATTATGTAGCCATGTACAGTAGAACTTCTTTATTTCGAACTAATTGAGAGCAAAGCTAGCTCGAAATAACAAAACTTCATTAAGCAAATTATGATTGATTTTACCAATTTTAAATTAAGGTTGAATTATTTTGATAAAATATACATTCATTTGAGTGATATATATATAAAACATGTAATAAATACTGTAGTTTTACATTTACATTAAATATTTTTAGAGTAGGGGTCTATTGTGATTAGTTCTAGCTACAGGAAAACACATTGTGTTGACTACAACATGTAAATATAAGGCATTTGTAATTACTGTTCTTTAAAATTTTCTTTTAACTTTGAATTTGCTATAAATAAAAATATACTTCATTTGAATTAGTTTTTTTTCTCAGTTTTGCGGAAAATCTGTTTGGATTATTTGGAATTTAGACTACTAGGGTTCAGCCTAAAGGGGTTTTACTGTATTTATAATCTACATACTAGGTAAGGATGGTGTTAAGAGAGGTACAATCTTATTTATCCAACATATTAGCCCATTCGGTAGCACTTTTGTAAAAGAGGGTCGTGGTCACAGTTCCAATTTCTGGTTCGACCGCTATGCTATCATTCTTGCAATTTCGAGTCTCACATTTGTGGGTATGAATAATTAACGTCCGATGGATTGTAAAATATATAAATTCTAAGGTTAGTGTAATTTGTAAGTCGATGGATGATATAATCAAAAGTTTCTGAACATTAATTTCAAATACCCGTAACAATAATATACTTTTATAATGAAAGGTGAAAGTAGGGATATGTTTGTATTTATTTTTACTTCCTCGTAAATAGTATTAGTTAAATAGGGAATCTTTCATTGAAACAATATATCTAAACACTTAGTAAAAACCATCAAAAATCTAAGTAGGTATATTTTTTTATATTAGAATTTTACGGTGCCTAATTGGTATAAGAGAATATCTTTTTTCCTGTTATATTTAATATATAAAAGTCAAAAGAACCATAAATAACTTAGTAAATGAATGTCCACTCTTCCTTCAAACAAGTGTGAATACATTGCCTCTAATTCTACCTTATTCATCCCTAGTCCATTAGGGTAGTTAAATTATCACTACCAAGATAAGTAGTAAGGCTTAAAATGACAATTAAAGCATATACAATTATTAAACTGATTCCTAAATGTAATTTGTTCTTTGAGATCGAAAGTAAAATTGAGCTATAATTCTTGACCTAGAAACCTCTGCAAGCACTAAATTTGAAGAACGTAAATGTATTAATATGTACTGTGCATAAACTACTTTTGCAGTAGAATTAGTACTGTTCTTCCCCCACCTTGTTCTAATATATTCTTAAGGTGAATGTCCCACGTATTCCATTGCTAATTTATAGCACATCACTTTATTCCTCACACCAATTCCAACTTCTGTCTCTTTTTAAATAAAAAAGTACTCTCCGATTCTCCCCCTGCACCGATGATATTCTGATCGAAATTTATATATATATATCCATCTTTTATATCATACATGTCTAGTGCCACTTTACTTTATAATCATTCGTGGTATCTCTCTTTTAAATATTTCATGACATTTAAATTAGAATGGATCATATATGATGTGGGGAAAATTGGAAGATGCATTTATACTTTCTACATTTTATGTGAATATGTACACAAAAATATGGATAATACAATTCGATGTGTGCCCATGTAGGTCTATATTTGTCTGTCTGTTCCTGGCTGTGGATCCAAAGCTGTTTGATGGATTTTGTTTAAATTTGATATTTAAATTTTGCAAGGCTATATATCAACTTTTTTTTGTACCCTAGCCCCTCAATTAAGAGTAGATTATTGATTAGGGATATTTTTAATTCCTAGCTTTTAAAAAATTACTAAAAACTTTGTTTATAATGCGTATTTAGGATTAGTTTGACATGGCAAATAGCACTCTATTTATTTATTTTTTGCAAACATTCTTTGAAATGTAGTTTACTAATGGGGAGTTTTTGAAAATTCTAAATATTTCTAAGGATTTTGTTTAAAATGTAAATCTGGAGGCTGTTTAGTATACCAAAAAACACCGTTTACTTTTTTGGGGGTAAATCTGGAGGCTGTTTATTATACCAAAAACACAGTTTACTTTTTTGGGGGTAAAATGTAATTTATGAGTAGTTTGCAAATTAATGATTTCTCAACAATTTGAATACAAATGGCTCTAAAGATTTGGTGCCAAATGTTTATTTTGTGAGCGTTTGATATGACAAATAACAGTACTTATTTTTGGGCCGGTAACTAATTTATGGGTTGTTTACTGACGGTTGATTTAAAAAAAATGAAACATTTATAGAATTGCACAAACGATTGGGTTTCAAATGGGTTTCTTGGAAATGTTTGACGTGACATTTATCATTGTATATTTGTTTTTGGGTTAAAAATTATTTTTTATGTGTAATTTGCTGATGAATAATTTTCAAAAATAGGAATATTTTAAAAATAACAGTAACTATTTGGTTTCAAATAGGTATCTTGGGGGTGTTTTACATTACACATATCTCTGCATACTTTGTTTTAGGTAAAAATTAGATAAAGGGTCATTTACTGATGAGTGATTTTTGAAATACTAATTATTTTGAAAATATCTTTAATGATTTTACTTAAAATGTATATCATGGGAGTGTTAATACTCTTACACATGACAAACAAAGCTGTATACTTGTTTATGAGAGAAAGCTTTTGTTATAGATAGCTTACTGATGACTGTATTAATTTGAATATTATAAAAAATGACTTTAGTGATTTGTTTCAAAATGGGTATTTGTTAAATTGTTTGCAATATAAATGGTTATATAGATTGATATTACTAAAAAAACTTACAATAGTAGCTATTTATTGACTGATTTAGTTCAAATTTGGTATTAGGGAACTATTTTACATTATAAATATTAATGTAACATTATTTATATAAATTAAATTAATTTAAGGGTAGTTTAGTTACAGAAAATTATAGAATTATTTTTAATTGACCTTCAAGAATGAATTCAAAATGGGAATTTGGGAACAGTTTATCAAATATATAAGAATACGTTTCTATTTTTACAAATAACAAGTAATCCTAGGGGATTTCACGAATTTTTTATTTTTCAGAATTTTAATTTTTTTAAATTTATTTCAACAATATAGTTTAAAATTTATACTTATAAAGAGTGTTTATTGTGACTAACAAAATAATTTGTTTTTATGAGGAAATCATAATTTAGGTTAGCTTACTCAAACACTATTTAGGAAAATTATCATCAAACATTAATAAAGAATATGAGACAGTTTGTGAAATTATTTCGTACCATTGATTAAGAATTGTAAATCTAATTTTTTTAAATTTATCTAGAGGATTTATTAACAAAACTACATTTAAATGAAAATTATATTTTCCAACGACAGATTTGAGACGTATTATTACTGATATTAGATAGTAATGTAATGAGATATTCCTTTAAAAAGCCTTGTCCGCGACTACTTGTTCAGAGGATGGAAATATACCTGTTAGTTTCTTTATTACCAGCGCGTTAGACTGATCAGTACTCGATTTTTAATCTCAAACACGTGTGTTGGTGAAGTTTTTCTCCGAAATTGAGATTACATCTTCTATGCAGGCTAACATTGGAGCATTTACTATCACCTACCACTCTTTTTCATACCTTATTCAATAAAATGTCTCATAATCCTGGAATTAACTCGTGGTATTATATAATATTCTCAAGATATGAAATGTATTCAATAGGGGATGATAACTTATTACTTGTCTTGCATAATGTTCACAATCAGTTTAAAGTATAAAATAGTACGCAATTTTATTTCACAAACTACACACATTAAAAAATTACCATCTCTATTATTTATGTACAGTCTGTAGGCCCTAAATAGAGGCAAAAATTACTATTAAGCTTAACAATTATTCAGATATAGTAGTACTACATTTATACAAACACTGAAGTACTATAGCACCATTAAATCCAATACAGTATTTTGTATTTCATTCTATTTTTCTAAAACTATTTCAATACACGTGTGGATATATTTTTTAATAATTTCGTTGAAACAATAAATATAAAATATGGCAGTGCATTCTGGTGAGATTTATATCAGACAATGATTCATAAACTCTCACCCATAAGAAATGCAGAAGCAAGAACGTTGAAAAAGCCAGTTCCCTATCTCCCCCACACTATTTCAGTCGGAAAACAGACGCATGCTTTACTGTCCAAACAGTGATAAGTCCGGCTCTTGTAGAAATGAAGGATGCAGAGGTTTCATAGGGATTTGGCGATGGTTGGAGGGGCTATACTATGGAAATACCGATTCAATGGGACTGGTCTTTCACAATCGTTTTCCATCTAGTCTTGTTATTTCATACCAAATTTCTGAGCTTTAGATTACTGTATGGCCCACCTTGATAACAACACATTGTCTCTTGTCTAAAACTGTCTTTATATGAATTAATAATCTTATATTTGACTTGTCCTTATAGTATGCTGTTGATCTTTGATGATATAGCTGCACAATTAATTAAGTTATCATAACACCTCGTGTGAATAAATTTAAAATCAAATTTACAAAACATTGATGTTATATGTTGGTAAGGGAAGCATATAAATTTACCTACAATACATAAACCAACATTATTTGTAATTTTAAAACCTAACCTACAGTATTTCTAATTTCTACTTATTTAAGTGTTCATAATGGTCTAACCCAAATTTTGGGCTATAAAGTCGAGGAGAGGTTTATTAGCTTATGTTAGATCCTGACGAAGATATAATTACCTTTAAGGGCTACAAAAGTTATTTATACTTGTAACTACATATACACAATAGGGTTGGATGTCTAGTTTCAGGCGTTGAATCCCGGGTATAAATAGTATGTTAGTCATACATACATAATCCATTTCATTTGAAAGTTACTGTCAAATACTAAAAAATTGTTACTAGAAATATTTATTCTTGTCTGCAGACATTTTTAAATCTCAATGAAGGTATTATTATCGTTTAGGACTCCACATTGTGAAATATTCACTTGTTCCCATTCAAGTAACTAGTAGAACTAACATTGAGTCAGTTACTGGTTTAACTCTTGCCTCATTAACCAATTATAAAAGTTTAGATAAAACTAAAGCGTTTGGGTGTGTGGTTTTATAAGGGAAACATTTCTAAACTCTAATGACATTGAAATATAACTGGGTCATTATCACGTAGGAGATAATCTGTGGATCTCGACGATATTACTACCTTCTTTGTCATCTTAGAGGAAGAAATTACACTTTACAATGATGTTATAGCTTACACATAAATATAAATGATCAAATTAAAGTGGGTTGAAATACTTCCTATTACAATAATTTTGGGGAGGAATAAGTTTTTTACCATAAGTAATGTAAACCCTTTATTGTGTGCATAATATATTAGTACCCAATGGGCTCTTTAAGTCTAGGGATGAGGAAGCCTAAATTTAATGGAAGTGTACTCAAATTTGTGTAAGTAGAGAGAGGTAAAATCATTTAAGAAAAGCATTTATTNTTATTTTAACCCCTTCAACATCACGCCCCTTTGTGCACACCTGTGTCATAAAAAGGTAATCATCATCATTTTCAAAAACATTGTATATATGTTACACCCCAATAGTTTGTCCATGTTATGAAATGGGAAAATTTCTGCTCATTTCGAGAAATGGATTCTTCGCTTGACTATTTCACGAACTAGGAAAGAATTGATTTAACTATTACCCATTTCATGAACTCTTACTGTACTATCTACTACAAGCTTAATTGTAATTCGTTTTACGAAACAATAAAAACAAACCCAACCTAACTTAACCTAACCTTCCACTCGCACACTATCACCAGCACTATCACACTTAGATGCCAATGCACAAAATATAAAGAGAGTGAAGAGAATAAGAAGTTCACCCTGAGAGCTCTTATCTAAGTGCTGATAACCCTTTATCTCTTCCTCTGACGAGTTTACACAGTATATTCAATGTTTTCTCATTGAAAACATAGACTTGCTTTTTAATTTTATTTTTTTGTTTATTATTCTAGATAGATACATGCTTTCACGAACCTTTTTTAATCTTCAGCCTGGTAGGAAGATTCATACAGGCCATTTTCATGACCAAGCCAAGTAGCCTAAGATTTAGATGATTTATAAGAAATACGTTTAAAAAAATAATTCAAGATAAACATAGTTTTGTGACACTGTAGGACATTATTTTAACCCCTTCAACATCACGCCCCTTTGTGCACACCTGTGTCATAAAAAGGTAATCATCATCATTTTCAAAAACATTGTATATATGTTACACCCCAATAGTTTGTCCATGTTATGAAATGGGAAAATTTCTGCTCATTTCGAGAAATGGATTCTTCGCTTGACTATTTCACGAACTAGGAAAGAATTGATTTAACTATTACCCATTTCATGAACTCTTACTGTACTATCTACTACAAGCTTAATTGTAATTCGTTTTACGAAACAATAAAAACAAACCCAACCTAACTTAACCTAACCTTCCACTCGCACACTATCACCAGCACTATCACACTTAGATGCCAATGCACAAAATATAAAGAGAGTGAAGAGAATAAGAAGTTCACCCTGAGAGCTCTTATCTAAGTGCTGATAACCCTTTATCTCTTCCTCTGACGAGTTTACACAGTATATTCAATGTTTTCTCATTGAAAACATAGACTTGCTTTTTAATTTTATTTTTTTGTTTATTATTCTAGATAGATACATGCTTTCACGAACCTTTTTTAATCTTCAGCCTGGTAGGAAGATTCATACAGGCCATTTTCATGACCAAGCCAAGTAGCCTAAGATTTAGATGATTTATAAGAAATACGTTTAAAAAAATAATTCAAGATAAACATAGTTTTGTGACACTGTAGGACAAAATTTAGAATATATAAGATTTTATAATTTTTGTTTCAACTTTATATTTTTAAAACTCGCTGATTAAAACGTAAATTCACTAACATGGGAAACCCTATCTTTACCGACCGTGACGTCACAGGTAGGCAACGTCCTTAATGTAAATTCTAATTCCTTTACTCTTATTCCGCTAATGTAAATATATTGTTTTCTCAGTAGGGTAGTAGTTGTTGGAGATCGTGAAAAAAGTAAAATATTTTGACATTTGAATCCACTTAAAGATACTCTCAGTGAAAAAAAAAGCGCAGTTACAAGATCTGCCATAGGGGACAGAATCTAACAACCACCACCTAAATGTGTGGCATCCAAATAATGAGTGTCTGCATCAGCAGAACCATACTTTAGTAAGAAGTACGTTTCCCAGGCGCCAGACGCCTCCATTGGTCCTAACTCGCACAGCCCGCTGAGCACAAGAGACGAAGCAGCACACACATACATACCCCTCTTACCAAGTCAAGCCGCCACAGGAGAAGAAAGGGTCCGCGAGGGACTCGGACATTCAAGGGAGAGAGATAGAGAGATTAAGACAGAGAGAAGGAGAAGCAAGAATAGCAGATATTTGGCAAGAAGCCCACGCTTCTCTCCTCCTCTCCATCCCTCCTACCAACCCTTCACCCATTCCTTCCTAGTAGCATGCAACCCGCTCACCATTTCAGAACGGTCACTAGCCATCGCTCTCCATTTCGACCATGTTATGACGGGAACAGCCATCAAAGTGATTTCTGTCCTCTACTCTCTCCCCTTTTACCCACCAACCCCATTTCATACCCTCTTCCAGTTTTTTTCCCATCCGACCCTTACACCCTCAATCCCCTGTTCCCTTCTGTGAATCCCCCTAAAGCCTCTGCCTCTCCCCCCTGGATCCAACCAGCTCTCCCTGTAGCCCGTCAACTCCCCTCCCCCGCGATTCTATATATCCTTACTACTACTAGTACTCGTCTGTGTGTGCCATTATAACAAGCCACCAATGGCTAGTGCTGACTCCCAATAGGTACCCACTCTCTCTTTCTCTCTCAACAACTTCCACAGTTGAATATTTTAAATGATATAGCTGGACAATTCAGCGGACCGTGTTAGGAAATAGGGTATTCGGGTTGGGGGGAAGGGGTGAAAGTTACACTTGTAAATGTAAAGGCATGAGGAGCGTTAGGTAAAAATCAAGGCATTGTTTAATAATTTTCTATGTGAACAAAAAAGTTTGCTTTTTCAGAGAATTATTGCGCCCTTGGTTGATTTAAAATGGCCATACATTATATTTCTGGATTCTTCAATGTGAGTAATTTGACCTAGGTTCTATGAATAAATAGCCGTCACAAAGCTGATTCTGTTATACTAAGTAGGACAGTTATTTTAAATTCTCATGACTTACACTTTTATCAAAATTGGTACGAATTTTAAAAATATGGAAATAATTAACAGTATTTATATTAATTTAGAACCCAGTAATTAATAAATAAACATTGACTTTATCAAATACAGTGTATGGATAAGTTAGGCATATAGCCCAAACGGGTAGTAAGATGCGGTGCTAAAAGCATTATTTTAAAGGATTCTTGTTGTATAATTTTTTTTAGTTTTCATTTACGGAGTGAATTTTTGATATAGCTGTGTGCATACGCAACAAATTTTTTATTCATATTTTTTCATTTTTGTTTTCAATATTAAATATATTATTTTAGAATTTCCAATGTAAGGGAGGGAAGATTAGGTGGTTCGCGGGAGGTAATTATAAAGTGAGGTATAGAAGGGTTTTCACAATAGAACTTCTATTTATTGATATGAAACACACAAATATACTACACAAGTTGTTACACCGATTACTTTTTCTTATGACGTGGGAGCGTTCATGATGTCGATGGAATTCGCGTTCTGCCTAAAAGTCCAAATTGGTCCCCTCATGGTAGATCCACGAGATGGTGATTTATCTATCAAGTCTACTCTTAGATGTATTAGTTAGCTCTATCTATTCTAGAGCATGGCTTTTCTTCCACGGAGGTGAAGATCTACCCTTGCTATATTGACAACCAATCAATTACAGAGGACCCACTGGTTATTACTTGAAAATAGCTGATCAAGGCAGTACCACCAAGAAAGCACGGTCCATCATTTGCACGATTCTTACTCAATCAAAAGGATATAATAATTATGATACTCTCGGCAGGATGTTAACCCGTAACTGCTTGACTTCCAATAAAATGTGATATGGTCTTAAATTATTTATGTATATCCATAATTCTTAGAGGCTTTGAATGAATATATCTACCAGTCCAATATCTTAAACAATACTAGTTTGTGCAACTTGATCTGAAAAAAAAAGGTATTTTTTTTAATGAAACAAGTTGGAAATTCACTATCGATTTTAAATTCTTATAAACAAAGTAACTCTTCATATTTTATAAAACATCTAAATCATAGATAGTTGGTTAGTAAAAGTCAACAAGCAATTGTGCTAATAAATATGCTCACATCTTCATCAATTTCAGGCTGTGTGCTTGTTTACACTTCATTGTATAGGGTTTACTTGTGTGCCAGTAATTCTGATTAAGAAAGTTCCTGCGTACTTACTCCATCACTAAACTTTACAACATATTCTATTCCATCTATTCACATTCTATTAGTATTAGAAAATATTGTGCCTTAACTTAGGAGTAAGAATTTCTATAGATATTACAGGCTCGAATATTTTTGGTAAGTTTTGGAACACTCTAACTCTTATAGTAATTCCAGATCATAAATTATTAATTGGTTCCAGCTTTTTAAATGCATATCAATAAACATAAAATCTAGTGACTTTCACTATTTTTATTACATTCTTGACAAAAGAATTAATAGAATAATAATAGAATGCTTTTTCTGAGAAAATATAAATTTTAATGTAAAGTGTCTAAAATTTAAAAAAAAACCATTGCAATCAAAAGTCACTATTGAAAAATACATGACACAGCGTATAAATATAATAAAAATACATTTATTCTCCCACCAATCCACTTATGTACCTAAATAACTTTATTTCAAGTTATTTGGTGTCAAGAACGTATCATATCCGTCAAAAGGCAGGAAACAGCAGCAATTGGCAACACGAGTATATTTATCGGTCTCTGTTTCTTACTATCCGTATGTATTATCCGCACTTACCTAATACTGATGAGGTATGAATATGAAAAAGTTATAATTCACAAGTAGTTTACCTAATCCGTGCGGAAGGTAAATTAGAAACGATCAAGGAAAAATACGCTTCAATACACCAATTTGGGATTTAAACTCCAATCTATGTGTCCTCAGCCAACCAAACAAGACGAGAAGAATGCCTTTGTCCACTTGTCCACGATCGCGGATGATAGAACTAACCAGTCACAGGCAAAATTAAAACCATTGCTGAAAATTATTGAAATCATAAAAAATGCAAATTAGTAAGTTTTGGCCAAATTACTACCGCTTATCCCCCACAATATTCATGAAGGATATTGATTATACAACAGAAAGTAGAGTCGTGTTGAGTGTTAGCATAGCTTTTTTTACAATGTGTCTATAAAAATGAACTTTAATCAAATATTAAATAACATAGGGCTGATATCTAATAAAAATGATGTAGATCAATAATTGGTACCACCACTGGTATCTGGCTGTTAGCATTACATTTCAAAAATTAAACTAAATGAAAACTAGCAATAACAAAAATTTTACTCACAAAACATTTAAATAACTTAAAGAACATAAACGATAACACAAATTTTACTTACTAAATATTTAAAAGCCTAAAATAAAATGGAAAATAAACAATCTTTCGCTTACCAGACATTTAAAAAACTAAAAGAACATAAACAATAGCCAAACTTTTCAATAAATTTCTGAGACATTTAGGTGGTAGAATTTATGCCTATATTCCCACGAAGCATATTTTAATTGTTTACTGTTAAAAAAAAATATATTTAGGTTATATTTCTACACAATACATTGAAATAATCATCTAGTCGAGAATCATGGCAGTTCTTTTGCTAATCCTTTAAATGTAGTTTAAACCTAATACCTTTTCCCCGAGTTCAATTATCGTGCCTAAAAGTAATTTCTCTACTAACATTTCTATTATATTTATTAATTGACGTATTATAAAGTATTTACTTACTTACCTTTCTTAGTCTATTAAAGTAATTAGTCACCTTACTGATACATGGTAGATTTCAAGGATATGAATATAATCTTAATAAGTATATTTAACTAAAATGTTGTTAATAAATAACAGGGATAGTAGTTGTGGTATTAAAATTAGTAATAAGGTGCACCCATATCAATTTAACAGATGATTTTTAAGCCTAATACGCTTATGTTATAATTACGTTAAAGGGTTAAGGATGAGTAAGGTTTAATTTTAGATGAAATGTAATCCACATTTGCGTAGAAAAACCACCCTCACTAGACTTAACCGGGATTCAAGCCCTGATCTCCCCACCATCAACAGTATGACTATAGGCTATTGCGAGAGTAGCACCTTAGACCATGCAGCCACTGAAGTGGGTGAGTAAAGAGGATGGTGAAACATATTTCTAAATAGGCCAGGTATCCTTAGTTTATTCTAAAATGTAGCAATCTTACCTCTCATGGTTTAACTAAGATAGGCTCATAGTGTAATCCGTTAAGGTCAGACAACTGTCTTTCAGGATAAACTTAGTGTACACTGTGACTTAAACCAAAAAAATAGGTCACTAAATATCTGATAAATCGTCACAACCCTTACTTTTAAGTCAACCGTAACAACAATTTCCAATTTTTTTCTTTGTTCTCTGTGGCATGGAATAGAGTAACCGTCAATAGAACGTGCCATATACCTCCTAACTCTCTATCCATCCCTACTCATCCCCTCCCCCTCCCAATGACCCCAAACCCTCATCATTTCTCTCGATTCAGAACCAAAGGGTATTATCACGCTGTCCCATGATTTAAGGTTATTACTACCACATAGTACCCTGGGATATAGAGCGAGAGAGAAAAAGAGACCGCTGTCCATTTGAATCCACCCTATGGTCTTTTGATGTATGTCGAACAGCGAAGCGAAAATTCTATCAAATACTATTAAAGAAAATACTTTTTTTTTTCAATATACTTCACTTCTTCATGTGTGAATTAATTTATTTTTAATAAATATCATAAATAAATATATCACTGGAACAATAAAAGCAACGGTAATAATGTTTTGTTATAATATCTCTCTATAAAGTGAAATAAATGGTGTGAAACTCCGCACGGACTTTCTCACTCCATCGTTTAAAAAATGGAGATATTTACTCAAAACTCGTACTCTAACTATGTGAAATTAAATAATATATACTAGCAAGCCCGAGCAATAGCTTTATACTTACGTTAAACATTTTTTGACTTCCGGTTTTAAATTTTATGATTTTCTTTTTAAAGAATTATATCCACACTAGTATATATGGACGGAAAAAATATCGATATTGGGTCCACAAGGGTCAATACCTCGTGTTAAAATTTCAATTTCCGTTTAAAATTTTCAACATTTTATCAGGGGTTACACATCTTATGGTAATCGTATATTTATTAAATTCCTCATTTATAAATTTAGACCAATAAAAAGGTAAATATTGATTATTAAGTCTAAAATGATAGAGATATATCATTGCTGTACAAACATTTCCCCTAAGAGGTTGAAGGAAAAAGAACATACACTTTTTGAGAGAATTAACTTGTTTCTTACTCTATGGTATTAAAGAATTATTGCGTTAAAATTTAGTAGTATCTCTTTACAGCTAAAGCTCACAAAATTGTATTAATACATTTGCCAATATCTCAGAAACTGTTGGTTTTATAAAAAAAAATATTTCAAGTAAAGTTTTTTATTTTTAATACTACTAGAATTTTGCAATGATAAAGTTATTTAGTATCTCAAATAGTTGTAGAGATGGAAATTTCCGCTTCTGTAAAGTACCCTAAAAGTCATTTTCAAAGGAAAATGAAAATAGCCATTTTATTTATAATATTAATCAACGCATAGATACGAATTTTAATCAAAATCGTTAAAGCTGATTTTGAGAAAATCGGTTTAGTCTCTTTTCGCTTTTTAGTAATTTATTCTTAATTTTAGGGTTTAACAGAAACACAGATGGCATTGTAAACACCACTTTTTAGGTTTAGGGGGTCATGAGACGTTGACATCCATCAACATTTATTTCGGGTAAGATTTTTTTATGGTCGCAAAACTTAACCTTTAGGGATCGAAAAGTTAAAAAATATATATATTTGCGTATAGCTTGAAAGTTATTTGTTTTATAAAAATATGTTTCGTATAAAATATTTGTAATATAAATATATCTACATATTTGTAATGATAAGTAATTTAATAGTTTCGGAGATATGATAAAAATAAGAATTAACGCATCAGACCAGAGCACTTAAAGTCATTTTGCTGAAATATTGAGGGTAGCCATTTTGTTTGGAATATTTATGAATGTTTAGGAATGAAATTTAATCAAAATCGTTAGAGATGATTTTGATAAAATCGGCTTTTTCTCTTTTTGCCCTCCAGTAAACTACCCTAATTTTAGGGGTAGATATCCAATTCCAAAAAGACCTCGGTGCAACCCTTAGAAAACCCTAGATACCAAGTTTTAGCCCGATCGGTAAAATAATTTCGGCTCTAGTTGGAGGTACAGACAGACAGACGGAAATTCAATAGTTCCTTTTTTGGATTTAGGTAGTTATGAAACGTCAAGATTAATCAAAATCTTGAGTTCGATTTTTTTGATGTTCACAATAATTTCTCTACCTGTAAGAGAGCGAGAAAGTAAATATGAAAAAGATTTTAAGTAATAATAATTACAAGTTATAATATCTTATGATGAACGATTATTCATCATAAGATATTATAACTTGTAATTATTATAACCAAAAATCTTTTTTCAAATTTCATCTATGATTCAAATTAAATTGCCTACATTATTATTGTATTATATCATACAACTATATACATGTTAAATTAACACAAATTGTCAACTTTCCCATCAATTGAATTCCATCACTATGAATCTTAATCGTTCCTTATTAACTATTAAAATGTTTTTCAAAATTATATTTTACTAGACAAACTATTTATGTTCAGTTCATAGCGTGTTGTTTTTAACAGCATGCGTGTTTTTACTGTCCATACTTATGTAAAACTGCAGTACTATATCACAACCTTTTTTATTGAGAAAAATCCAGTTGATATTTAAATCTTCGTTTAACCTCAAAGTAGAAAAATGTAACTGATCGAAGTCTCTGTTAACCAATTTTTTAGAAATCAGACTGAATCTGAAATGCACAAGCATTCTTTAGAAGACAGATCAAGAGAAATGGAGATTTAGACGATGGGAAAGCATGAGAGGAGGTTGAGACTGTCTACTATTCTATCTACTATATTATTCAATCAACCTTAGTAAAAGAAATAAAATCCTTCTCATATACACACACAGACATAGAGAATTATTATTTAATCCTGGTAACGTTTCCTAGCAACGTTGATTGATCAACCTTGACAGTAGTTGATCTTTAGAAATGTAACCTGTTTGCAACAGCAATGTATTTCTATCCTCAATGGCGCAATCTTCATTTTAGAGAACAAATATCCACTACCATTTTTCCCGATCATTTTTTTGCCCCTATTCTCTTGGTCTATCAAGAGTAAAGAAGCACAGCCAGCAAGAATGGTCCCTTTATCCCGAGGTAGTCAGATCTATCAACGTCGTCCCTCTAATAGCGGTAATCAGTTTCTACTTGCTCAGGTCCGTGGTAAGCAGTGGGGTAAGGCCTCCAGGCCATGCAATAGTGTGGTGTCGAGACAATGACTCTCAGGAGAATTAAGATTTGTCCACTGTCTTCTGAAGAGAAGCAAGCTCTTTGCTATCTAGCGGTGGACCGAAAAAAATATAGTGGATGTGTGAAACGAACTTTGCAGGGTGTCCACAATAGTGTATCTGAAAAAATTCCTTCATTTTTTCAGACACTTGAGAAAGAAGTAATCCCAGGTCCTCCACGAGTGAATGGGCCTATGAATATTAAGTTTCACAGAGTATATTATTTTGTACTTAAAATTAAATTTTTCTTTTGAAGAGAGTCAGGTAGTGAAATCAGTTCAAATTAAATTTAATTATATTAACATGAGCGTTACACTTTCACTGCTAAGCAATGGATTATTTTGCGTACATTGCTTTTGTTTTTGAAAATGTAACCAACGCTTTTTTAAAAAGCTCACAAATTTAAGTCGATAAGTGTAGTATAAGAGTGGTAGGGGGGAGTTTTCTCCCCTTAAGAAATAATATGTGCCACCCTCATATCCAATTGGAATAAACATTCCCCTTTCTAGATTTATTTCACTCTCCATTTATATCATCGAATATTGAGCTGAAAAATAATCTTGTATAAAACTCCAAATAGCTTTTATAGTTATTCAATTTTCAAAAGCTTGGAAGGGAAGGACATCTCTACATAGTAATTAAAGGCAGTTTTTTAAAGGCAAATACCACTTTAAATAACTTATAGAGACATCCAAATTTCAAAACTTTGCTGCTTGTGGACCATTTTAAATAATTTCTAGAAGTATCCAAATTGCTAAACATTTCCAGGCGAGAACATCCAATTGCTTCTAGAGGCATCAAATCATTAAAATTTGCAGGTGAATATAATTCCAAATAACATCTGGAAACATACTAGTTTCCAAAATTTGCTGGAAGAGGCCATTTCTAACTAACTTCTGGATACATCAAATTTAAAAAAAATCAGGGTGAAGACCTATTAGAGTCATCCAGTTTTAAAAATTTGCCATGAAAGACCACTTCAAATAGCGTATATAAAATTGCATCTAATGTTACAAAATATTCCAAACAAAGACCACTCTTAATAGCTTATTGGGACATTCGAATTTCAAAAAAATTATCTAGAAAAGGATCACTCTAAATATCTTTTAGGGACATTCAAATTTTAAAAAATGTTTATAGAAAGACCAATTCAAATAGCTTATAGAGAAGAATAATTAAAACAAAATCAGATGAGGGCCAACCCAAATATATTCTGGTTGATTCCTATTTTTAAATATTCACTTAGGGTCCCCCAATTCCCCCATTCTTTTAGCTTTGGGGTAAATGATCCTCAAAATATCTTTTAATTTGCTAAGATAATTTATCCCCCTAAATAAATAAGGTTTCACCACCACTGAAATCATGTAGAGCAAAGAGAGGGGTAGCCCATGATTTGTCCCTGGTATCGGGCCCAGTTTGTGTACATAACGGGCCTGAGTAAGCCCTATAGCATTATATTTATTTTGACATACAATTTATTTGTGTGAGGTACAACACCTTGGTCTAGTCGTTAGCGTGTCTGGCCATTAAGCTAACCTTCTTGGTTGTGATTCCTGGCATGGATAACAACATTATTATTGGTGTAATGTGGATTTCCCCTTTAGCAGTGGTGAATTAATATCAAGGGGCTGATTGTTTTGTATGTCAAAATTTAAGTTAATTTATAAGTCATGTGTTGATATAAGCATTCGGTTCATAAGGTTCACGTTAAATAACTCAAATAATATCAATAATATTTGTTTGGAACCATTTGATTGGTGTTTTAAACTAGATGATTGGTCCTTTTATACCAGATAATTTGACGTTGATGTGGAAATATGTACAATCACTGCGTGACCCAATGTTGCTTAGGTGAAAACTAGGCATTATCAAGAAAGCTATAAGAATAGTTTGATATCAATATTTCAGAAAATATCATAACTCTCCTAGATTATCTACGATTATCCGTAAATTTATAAGCAAATAACATTGAATCTGGAGGATACTGATAGACGATTGGATAGTGAGCCCAACACGAGTGGGATTTGATGAAAAAACCGTCTCAGTTGCACTCATTTCTAGCTGTTAAATGTTGTTTGATCTATTTTACAGATTTTTGGTGAAAATAATATATACTAAGTAGTTGTATTACTTATTGTTTAATATATTTTGTCAAATTTAAACAATAAAAAAAATAACGAATGTAAAACTTAATATATTTCAAGAGTAAATTAGCAAGAGCTTTCGCGCTTAGGAACTTAAAATTCTAGACATTACCATTTTGTTCAACTAATTACCTCTCACTGTACCCATAAAAAAGTTTTACTCATGTCTCGCGTAATACAGACAAGTTTACATACTACAAATTTAAAATCACAAACCATTATATTTTTATCGCTTCAAAAAGTTTTGTCCTATTAACACATATTTTTTTTTTTGCAACCAAACGGTGAAATGTATCGTTGTATAAAGTCATAAAATGGAAGTCATTTATTCGAAATATTAACTTTAAAAAGAAAAAAGAACAAGAAAATCTTCTAGTTTTTTTTTTTATCTCTTAGTAAGTTCTAGTCTCCTGATTGCTAGGTGTCAAGTGCCGATATGAAGTCACAAGTGGACCTCTCATAACCGTCTATAAAAGTGACCACCATTCTCATCCACAACCGCAATGGAAGTCCAAAAGTTATTTCTCTCTTTCTCGTCCAGACGAAACGGAATTGGAGGGGCAGAGGTGGTCAGTAGAGGAGGTTTTAGGGGGGTATAGGTGGTGGTAATACGGACGAATTGGTCGCCATTTGTATGACACGGTCAGCTGGACCGTGTGTCATCTTCCATAAAACTGAAATTCGTGCCGGGAATTTCATTGAGCTTCCATCAGTCTCAGACAGAAAATAAAGTTGCTTTTTCTAAAGGTGAATGATGAAAAGCTACGTATCTCCAGTATTTTCAATAATTTTTAAGTTTTCCCTACATCGGTGGGAATATAAAATAAATGCAGTGCGCAATTAGTATAGTTTGTTGACGGGTAGCTGGGGGTTAAAATCCTGGCAATCTCTTAAGGATATATTTTTTAAGTGGTTTACCAATCTCCCTACACGGAACCATGAGTACATTTCTTCTCGAGTTGGCATAATATATTTTTTGATTTATTTAATGAATTTTGGAGATTTTATTTTACTCAGTTGTTTACATATGAACGTCGTTATAGGTTGTAGAACACTCCCTCCCCCGGCCCCCCCTCCATTAGTGACGTAAGGCAGGTTATCAAAAATATAAAGTTAATTTTTTAACAATAATCATGCAAAATTAACTAATTGTAGGATTTAGACAGTCATTCTTATCTTTAAGGTGGAGCAGAAGATAATTCGTTAGAGTGTTCATATTTTTATAGTTTTTATAAGGTGTAATAAAAAAAACTTTTAAACCACGATAAATAAAATATTTCTTACAAAGATAAGTTTAGTTTAATTTTCCGAAAATAGTAATTTGAACCATTTTTACATATTAGTCATTTACATCGTGTAATAAAAATTCCTTCCGTCCAAATGACACTATGTTCATGACAAATATTTGATAATTGTGGAGATTATAATGTATGTAAAAATATAAACTAAAATTATTCATTTAAATCATATTTCATTTAGTTTGGTTAAAATATTGTTTTAGATAAAAACTGCAACATTATCTTCTCGTCCACTTCAGCTTTATCTCTCAAATCCTCACATGATATGAAACATTTAACTTGTAAAAATTTAATACATATAAAAAAAAAGGTCTCAATATTGGCTAAGAAGAGAACATCTCATTTGATACCTGAAGTCGATTGGAGAAACCACATAGCTTTGGGTCCAGCCACATGAGCTCGGTCTAGAGAGAAGTGATGAGATGATAGGAGGAGGGGGCGTTAGGACGAAAGGAGTTTGTAAGGGGCTCGTTGGATGGTGCGGGGCAAGGGGTGTAGATGGAAGGCAAAGAGGGGTTGTAGGTGGAAAAGATGAGACAAGTGTAAAGGGCAGTTCGAGTGTTGACTTTCTAACCACGTCCCGTCAAAATGTGTCATTCTATCAACCCTGGGAGAAGTTACCCTCCTGGGTTCAACTGCTGCTTCACTTTCCTGCTGTGCTGCTCATCCTTTCTTTCGTCTTCAAGCTTTATTTTTTATTTTTTACAAACCCCTTACCACATACAACCGTTCCAATGAAAAAAAAACTCGATATTCTTTCTAGTTTTAGTATATAAGTCTAAGCGTATCAGACGGAGGTGCACATAATGACATTATTTAATAGGGTTACAAACCTCACTCCTTAAAGAGTTCATAATGTTTTCTTCTTGAGGCATAAAAATTGGATAGGCTGCCCTTCTTTTCGCGTTTTGATATAAAAAGTTATCTTTTTTTAAATCTGTTGGTTCAAGTACGGATCAAGGGAAAATATTCTTCTGATTGATTAAGGTTGCCAATACTAATGTTATTAATACAACTATTATTGACCATCAATATAATCTATGAAATTTTTGATTAAAGCATGCTATGTAAAAAATCCTTTATTAAAGATACCTACTGATGATAATAATAATAATAATAATAATTATTATTATTATTATTATCATCGTTGTTATCATTGATAATAATATGTAAGCTACCAGTTATAAAGCCTGTCTTTGAGAGGCTTATTTAACGTAAACTGAGTATACTATGTCAGAAGTAATTAAAAAATCCTCTCCACTGATACCTTATTCATCGCTGTACTTTGTATTAGTTGAAAAAAAGGGATGCTGAAAACAGAAATAATATATAAGATTATGTGATATTATTACTCAGCTTAGTAAAAATAGTCTTTCCCCGGTCATTTTTAGAATGTACTCTTTTTCCAGGATCCTACACATCAATGTTTTATATTTTCTCATATCAATTCTGATACATTCATTCTAAATTATACCTTCCTCAGTGATAGTATTTTTTTAGCAACGCATATTTCTACCTTTTTAGGTTATACTCAAATAATGTGATTCGGATGAGGTAGGTTGGATGAAGTTTACCTTTATAGTGAATAGTGAAAAAACATTTTGAAAAAACCACCTTCAGTACATACAACCGGGATTTAAACTCCAATCTACCTGTCATCGACAGCAAGTCCATTGTGAGAAGGCAGTTTTAGACCATGCGGCCACCAGAGCGGGTTTGTAAAAGTTACTAGAACATGTTAAAATTGGAGGATACGGAACACTAGCTAAGGGCAGTATTTTGGATTTTTTTATATCAAAATATTTTATAGGCCAAAATAAATAAAATAAATCTCCAGTAGAAACATAGAATTGATTTTTTACTTTCTCTCTATCTTACAGGTAGAGAAAGTATGGTGATCGTCAAAAAAATCGAACTCGAGATTTTGATGACATTATCCGTTCAGAAATCTTACGAGTTTATAGAAAGAGAGAGAAAGTCTGTGCGGTTCGCCGTACCATTTATTTTTCATATAAAAACCTTAAAAGCTTTTAAATTATGTGAAGGGTGTCCTGGAATCCAATGACAACATTTTTTCTTCATTTACAAAGTTTATCATCAAATGCTGCTATGCTCATGACAGATATTCAAGAACTATTGATGTCTCCATGTGTATAAAATTAAACTCTACGTTTATACTGGAGTATATATTATTTAGGTCAAAAATGTTTTTTTTTTATAAAAACTGCAAACACATTACCCTTAGATCCCGTTTATTACATCCCCCATAAATCATTTGAAATGGAGGTGATTCATTTGATACATAGTTACAATCCTGAAAAGAAAATACTGATAAAATAGCAAAATTTTATGAATACTTACTCCATTTTTTTAATGTATTCTCCAAAATGTATTTTTTAATGTGTTTTTACCTTTTATTATAAATCAGATAATGCAGCATTGCCACGTTAAAATAGTTGTTTTGAGTATGAATATATATTCAAGTGTATTTGTTTTTAAATTAGCCTGTAATAAGTCGATGTGTTACTAAGAATAGTCATCGTACACACGCCAACAAATATTGAAGTTAATCTTTCTTGATTGTTCAAATCACGGGGGTTGTAGTAAATCCCAAAGACAGTTGAGCCGTTTTGTTAGTTTTATTAAACTACACATCTAAATAACTTTTAATTTAGAAACCTCTAGCAATTTGATCATTACTTTGGGACTCCTGCCTCACTAACGTCACTACATTTACAAATTAACGTAAATTATAAATATAGACAAGTCTACCGTATTGCGTGCATTAAGGAGTGATTTATATATACTAATAGCGTTTTCAAGAGAATAATCCAAAAGCGATCAAATATATGTATGAAGATTGTTTTAGAAAAAGAGAAACTAAATTTCACTGAGTCGTATGATGGACGCTGGGATCCAATTCCAGGCGTTTACACTGCGTGGGATTTTATCAAATGTCAAGTGATCCGATAACTGATGAATGATTTTAATAGTCTAACATCAAACGATTAACGAAAGTGACCGTTAATAACCCTTATCTTAAGGGTAGAGTAGAAATATTAATAAAATATAAAACAAAAATAGTGGACCATCAAAAAGATTTGACAACTTATAAAAAACTTTTTTGAATATCTAGTATTCCTTTACGTTATGTAGTAAAAAAACATTTAAATGATAATACTAGCTTACTTCATGGTCAAACAGGTTTACAAGTGGTCTAAGACGTTAAACTCGCATTGTACTTGGTTAGAATTGAATGGGATGTTAGTGTTGTATTCTTGTCCGAATGAACAAGGAATGGTTTTCCAATTTAAGCTTATCACTGTGATTTTCCTAACTTCTCTCCACAACAATGATGATGCATTTTTTTTCTAAAATACACTTCTTCTCAATACAATTGAGATAAATCAGTTAATAACCCTTGTGTTAACCTTTATTTTAACTATAACACCATTTTCCAAAACGTTTATGCCTTTATCCTTAAAAGATATGTATTCAATTGTGAAATACGTTGGTTCGAATCTAATAAAAGTGGTCAAAATTTTGCCTTAGCTTGGAATGAATTCAATCTTTTTCGAATAATTGAAATTCACTATAAGAGCAGTCTTAGGTGCTATAAATTAATTTTGATGTTAAGTTATGGTATTTTTTAAACACCAAATGTCAGTGGAGATAGCTTTGATTTGATCAAAACCTTGTACTAATATAGACTTTCAAACAAAACCTCTATAAATATTATTCACAATCTGCTAAGGTATTTTTCTAAATGAAAAATGTGATATAAGATTTCATCATTGATTTAAATATCGACTTGTTATTTATTGCTTCGTTTTCAAAAATCTTATATAGCTCTTCGTCCTTTATTATATGTCAGATATGAAAGAAAAATAATTTGGTTTTTGAATGTTCGCTTTATGTGACTTTATAGGCCCTAGTCACGCAACTTTGGATCAGATTCTTTCTGTAGTGAGCTAGTAAATATCAACTTAGGTTGGGTAGTAAACACTTGTTTTATATCTTCTCTACCTTTCTTACGATATACTCGTTTATAAAGATACTTATTTAATACCAAGTTGAGCACATCTGCGCGTCGAAAACTTATTTTTCACTAGATTATCAACAGTTAAGAAAGAAAATCTTCACGCAACTTATTATTTGGGTTGGGGAGAAGAAAAAGATAGAAAAGCTATTTTGAGACGGCATTCAAAAGCTTTAGATCAAATAGTACTATGTTTATAGACAATATTATTAATTAGAAATTTAGTACACAACGTTAAGTGCAATGGCCCAGTTAAGCCATCAATAGCTGAAACCCAGCCTTTGAAGACCCGTTTGGACTTTGCTCAGCGAGCAAAATTCTAGCTTTTATGATGATTGAAAAATAGGCATACATATTAGTAAAATACTTAAAACGTATTTGTAAACTTCGTTACAGAGAGTATTTATGGATTATTACAAATAGTAATACAATTATGCTAGTAATTTTAGAGCTAGTTTTTATGTTTATTTTTGTGTGGGGGGTTATTTACTTCACATTATAATTAATATGGATGACATTTCATTATAGTTTAACCAGGAGTTTTCAAGTCTTAGTAATATTTTGAGACTTATCGGCATCAGTGAGCACTACGTCTTGTCTAGATTTGTTTGACATAGGAAAATCTGATTTCAAATCTTCGCCAGAAGTAGTGAGTGGATCTTTCTAAATGGTTTAACCAATTATATTCAATATTATTTGGTTATATTGCTCAGAAACTCTACCTTACAATTCCTACTACCCTAGTATCAACATTCAAACAGCCATTACCATTATCAATAAGTTTAATTTTTAAGCCTGTTCAAAGCTTTGATATTTTAAATTTAAATCTTAATATTACTAGGATTCGTATTCATAAAAATAGTAGTATTAGCAAAATAAATATTTTAATATGTCTCAAAATCTAAAATATAAAAATATAAGATCTTGATCAAAGGATTTTAATTTAGACATAATAATTTAACTTCTAATGCATTATTTAACTAAACTAAAATCTCAATTTTGTAATATTTTTTATGTACGCTTTATTTAAACACAATGTGATGTCATTTTTACTGGACTTATATAATATAATATATATATATATATATATATATATAATATCATTTGAATTGCGTTTGATAACATTTAACAGTAAATTAATGGATTAAAAAAAATTAAAATCGAATATTCTAATCGGGCTTTGTTGCATTTGGTGAGCCAATTTTCGGATTCAATTCTCAGTTGAAAATCTTAACTTTGCATAGGCCCAGTTTATTTTATTTTAGTTGCGTTAATTTCACTAAGTTTTACTAACTCATGATTTCAACTCTGAGATATTTTAAAAAAAGAACAATACAACACACTTCATAGCCAAGCGAGGAATTTAGAGACGTTATCTTCTAAAATTTTAACCAATAATAAATTTATATCCGCTTTGGTTATAATATGATCTAAGGCGTCATATTCAGCTTGGACTAGACTGCCGATGCCAGGGGGATCAGCGTTCAGATCCCAGTCAGTTGTTTTGAGGGTGGTTTTTTCAAAATTACTTTCCACTACTCTACGCAAATTTGTGTACTTATTTTTAACTAAACCTTCCTTATCCCGAGCTCAGTAGCATATTTAGTGCATCTGCGTGTAAACTGAATAAATAGTAATACACTGGGATTAAAACTTTTTTTATAGTTAAAACCAAAATATAAGTTATCAAGCCATTACATGTAAAATATAGATATAGCTAACTGAACCTCTGGCCTAAAGGATTTAGAAAGTTCATTGCTGCCATAACGTAAGCTTGCCAATTAACCTTATTTTGAGTGACACTTCCGTACAATCCGTAACCTGACACCCAACCTCCTTCAAATTCATTTTATATTTCCTTCCCATCAACGTCTCTGCCTAACAAGAGGTCTTATTTATTCTTGTTTATTTACTTGTTCCGTATTCTTTTTTCCACGCCGGTTACCACTCAATAGTGTTACATGAGCAACTAAACTCAGCTTTGGCATCTTGATTTCCTTTAGTAGGTTTGAGGATGCATTAGAAAACATGTAGCTCTTCATTAAGTAACATTATCAACTATCCTCTTTGTTGATCCCATTTAAATACAAATATATTTATCAAAATATCAATTAATACAATATTTAATAAAAACCAAGATGCAATACTTCAAGCCAACCCATTTTTAAATAAAGTTGTTCTATTATTTAATCGTATATTACTAAATAATTATTTCTTGAATGTAGCCCACAATACACACAGATTAAGCTGTCAATTGACTCATAATGTGGCATAAAATACCTTGTGTCAGTCTGATTTTTGACTTCAGAAATAAAATTCCTAGGAAGGGGTTGCTGACACTAGACCTATAGTCCAATTTTCATAAGAAGACCTTTATCTTTTAAATAACACCAATAATATAGAAAAATGTAATCGAGTTTAACCTCCAAACAAATTTTTATTTTCTAAAGGTTTATAAAGGCAATTAAAATTTGACTTAATAGTGGGATTGCTATAGGATGATAACAATTCCAGTAAATATATTTTTTATACATTTATAAGTCGAATTGCATGAGCTTTTGAAGCGGTCACGTTTGATTGATGTTAAGTTTGTGGACACTTTAAACATCAGGTACTACTTTTAAACGTGATTTTTTTAAAATATGGGTTGTAAATAAATATATAGCCTATTAAAAAAATAGTCGCTATCCAACAATATTTTTTAAATAATTTAGTTAAATAAGTTAATATTAAAAATAACTAATTTTTTATATAAAACTAGTGGTACCATCTATAAAATTGACCACTGTAGATCATATGACTTAGCGTAGACCTATAAATGTATGAAAAAAATAATAAATAGCTTTTGTATCTTGGTATAGCAGTTTCTTTGTAAAGTCTGATTTTAATATCAAGATACTTTTAAATAATATAAACTTTATTGCTGTCAGAATTGTTAATATCTCTTATTAGTGTTTTACGTATCTATACGTATTTTCTAAACCTACCTTTCTAATGAAATTAAATAATAGCTTACAGTTAAGTTATTTTCATGTTGATGGACCGTCATATATTAGAGCGTTTAAAAACCATAAAACGTTTAATGCCACATTGTTGAAGGAACTAAACAGTGCTCTGATACCCCCACTTCTTTCTACCTTACACTTTCTTCAAAACTAGTACTAGATACACATCTAGAAGAGGCATTAAAGCAAATAAGTTGGTGTTATGAAGAGCGTGTTAAATTAACACAAAGTGTTGTTGAGTTTATTACTTCCCAGAACGATCTAACAACATTGGATTGTAACTGAATTATAATAGCACTAATTTAACAGTAAGTTAATAATTACATTCTTATTACTATAAGACAGATGTGCATATTAACAATATTAAAGAGATTTATATGAAAAAATATTACCAATTTTAATTGACCTTAAATTAATTTAAATAGAGTTAAATAAATGGTACGGCGCACCGCACAGACTTTCTCTCTCTTTCTATTAACTCGTAAGATTTCTGAACGGAATAATGTACATTGTATCATCACCACTCTACATAAGAACACGCATAAAATAATATACAATGATATATAATCAATGAGAAAATAGGCGCATCTTTGTCCACTTAAGAGCATTTCAAACAGTTTAATGTCTTCCACAAGGGTCAACACTTCGCATTAAAATTTCGATTTCTGGTTAAAATTTTAACATTTTATACGGTGTTGCAGATCTTCAAGTCATCGCATTGATATTTAATTATTCATTTATACATTTTGACCAATAAAAAATGTTAATATTGACTATTGAGTCTAAAATGGAGATAGATCATTGCTATGCAAACATTTCTCCTAAGAGATTTAAGGAAAAATAACATACTTTTTTAGATACTTATATTTAATTACTCTATGGCATTGGAGAATTATTGCGTTAAGACTTAAGTAGTATATGTTTACAACTAAAGCTCACAAAATTGTATTAATATATTTGCAAATATCTCAGAAACTGCTGCTTTTATAAAAATATATGTCAAATAAAAGTTTTTTATTTCTAATAGTCCTACAATTTTGCAATGATAAGTTGTTTAGTTTCTCAAATAGTTGTGGAGATACGGAAATTAACGCTTCTGTAAAGTACCCTAAAAATCATTTTCATAGGAAAATGAAAATAGCCAGTTTATTTATAATCTTAATCAACGCCTAGATACGAATTTTAATCAAAATCGTTT
>CABFWB010003618.1:57456-75463 GCA_902151455.1 Timema bartmani
TTCTCTACCTGTAAGATAGAGAGAAAGTAAAAATAATAATACCTGAATGTGGATTAGAGCCCGGAACCATTTTGCCTTTCTCTATGAGTTAAGATTTACTCCAAGCACGGGAATATTTTAAGAGGTTTCGATGTCTAAGCGATGAGGCACTAAGTCCAAAGGTCCTGTGTTTGATTCCTGTGTTCAGGTGTTATTTTAAAAATATATTTTATTTTATTTTCAGACATTGCTGTACCAGTAACCAATGATGATTTTTCACCCTAAATTATAATTGTAATATATTAAAATTTATTCGGTTAATTGACTAGATTCATCGATGCATCAGTTGTTTTCAAATAAATACCACGATAACATCATTCATAACTTGTAGTTTTTTAAACAATACCTGATTAATTTGATTAGTAAAAGTTGTCACTCAAAATTTAATTACCTTTATCACCATTTTGTGTTAGTTATAGTCCTTTTAAACACAGATAAATGGTGTCAATTCATTCGATACGCTTACATAATATGTTTGCCACCGACTCGCTTTAAAACTCTCATGCGTTTAGGTTATAGCATGTCCCAAGCTGGACATATATGGGATCATGTGCAAAATGACAGATAAAACTGAATGTATTAGCTTTGATACACACGCTCAATCGGCATTATCACCTTCACCGGTGTCGTTCTACAACAGGGACCATTTCATTTACACTTTAACAGATGAGGATTCAATCATAAAGCTTAAATTAGCATGCATTCAACTTATGTAAATATTGTCAATATTCCATTATCAATAGCGGTGTGGTGGTTTAATCTCTAAACCCTTCAATTGCCTACTCACCCCTTGATATACACAGTCCCATACTATATAATGTACCCCATGATCTTATGAACAAATTGTTCAAGTTTTATCAGCTGAATTAATTAATTTCTTGTGAGTATACTTATTATATTAATACATTTTAGCAATTTTGGGTTTCATTACACTTGATCAGTTTTAACTTGACGGTCATTGTCCGCATACCTGCTTCAGTATTCCTGTGTACTAAGGATGATTGAACACGTGTGTTAGGGCCATTCAACTCTATAATAGTCCCTTATGCTTATGTAAGAGCACTTAACACTTAGTGCGGGCTAACACATCCAGTTTCTCGACGGCCGTTGCTGCGGTGCAGTAACTGAGCAGAAGAGTCAACAGCATGATTGCAGCGTGGATGGTTCCCACATTAACCGGTGCGGTGTTTTCACCGGCCGTTGGAGATTTCCGACGGAGGATTGTTGTGGCGTCAAGGTCGACGGTACCGTTGAGGGGAGGGGCAGAACACAAAGAATCAGACGGATCTGGCCCCACATAACCCTCTTGATGGCCATCGGTGACCCACCTCCTATAAATTTTTCTTTTTAACAAGATTTTGTAACAAATTTTTCTCACCATGGATTGTGGTAAACTAATAGCATTAGTGCAAGATAAACCTCCACTTTGGGACAAAGCCACAACCTTTTTACTTTTAAAGACCACATGGAAAAATAAAAGTGCTTGTTGGAAGTAGCAGAAGGACTTTAAGAAAAATGGGGAGAATTGTCTGCATTGGAGAGTCTTCTCTCTCTTTGTTGCACGGATGGACCCAGAATCTTCTTGCTTGCCGTGGTTCAGCTAGTAGACCTGATGCCTATGCCATGCATACCACTGCTAAGCGTTTTCTATACGCGTTCATAACTGCGTTTCAAACGAAAGCACAGGAATATACAGACTACTGGTTGTCAAGACGAGACTAGGTCAGGAGGAGGTCGTAGGCCCTACCACAGTAACGGCCGTCAAACAATGGCATGTGTAAACCCGACCTAAGATTACACTTCTCATGTTCACTTATTATTTAATGTCACCAATATACCTATTGTTGAACGTACTATTTTAAAATGTATATACATTCCAATTTTCACTGCAAGAGCCTTTAAGAAATCACGATTCTTTTTTGCAGCCAAAATTAATATAATTTGACAACTTGACTAGTGTTATTTTATAAGTATTGATAGTGTCTATTAACATTTATATCTACATATCACAAAGCTAATTATGAATAAATGAAAGTAGCTTTTTTAACTTTTACATCCATCAGCTAAAGCTATTTTTCTAAAAATTTGAATTTAGTTGCATTATTATAATGCACGACAAATAAAATAACCATGATTTAAATTATAAAATTAGTCTTATTCTAAACCAAGGTATAAACTTTAATTTGAAATACATACAACCCTCTTGGTAATTTAATGTTAATGAGTGGGGAGAAATATTTATTTTAACCACACCCTATTAGCCGTCCTAGCTAAAGACATTTTAATCATGCTAAATAGATAGATAGGGCTGTAAAAGGAATAAGTAAATTTATTCTCATTATAATTGAGGCTTAGTGTGAAATCATTGATAAAATGTGCACCCAACCCTGATTTTTTACCACAACTTCACCACCACCGGCAAATCAGGTCATAAAATATGTCTGACATTTAGTTCAGGTACCCACCGATTCGGTCAACAATTTTATCTTTAAAGTAATCGTAGAGGGAATGATACATGGAAATAGATAAAGTAATGGAAGAGAGGTAGATTCTAATCGTTAGGGCTTTGACTATCGAGATATGTTTCAAGCTCTGCATCGGACACTATAAGAGTGTATGTGCTATTTATGGAGCTTTAAAAATGGACAAAGACCAATGTACCGGATAAAGAGCAATCACAGTGCAGCGTAAAACTGGGAAGTTGCGTAGTGAATGCTTTTAGCTTATTTTATAGCTTTTTTTAAACGTTATTTTATAAATCTTGTGTTTTAAAATGAAACCTACACAAACACGTCAATTTTATTTTTCTAAATAAATTTGTTTAAACGTATTAGGTAAACAATAAATTTTATTTCATATTCACGATTCTTATTCTTCTTCGAAATTAGGTCAATCTGTTGATCACTGTTCCCAAAACATAACCAATGATAATAAAAAAAATTCACACATTACCGGTATTTCACTGAATTATTGTGTGTATCTTTTTAGTATTTTTGAAATTGATTTAAAATTTATATTTAAAATGTATAACCTAAATATCCCTCTGTAGTAATAGTTATGGATCAAAAATTAAGTCACCCGCTTCATTGGCCGATGATTTAACGCCGTGTTAAATTGGCCTGCTGATAACGGGAATATAAGGGTTGAAATATAGGTCGGGTCTACTGGGGGTTCTTTTTAAGAAATGGTTTTCCAATCTATTTCCACGCAAATTCTGGTAGATTGACGCTATAATGCTTCCTTTCTCATCCCAACCCTATTAGAGTTATTATCATATAAGCGTATAGTCTTAAAACTAGTCAAACACTATGATAAATAAAAATTAAATCACTCTTAAAAGTTGAGTCCTAGATGTTGATATAAAATATTAGATTTTATTTTTTTAAATCTGACATAATTTGAAAGAAAATTACTAAATAGTTTTTTAATATTTATTCATTTCAATAACATACTTAACACTTTAAATAAAAACTAGCTCTTTACATCATCAAATGCAATACTTTGGCTTATGAATTATAGCTATATGAAATCTGGTGGAGAGACTCAAAAATAAAATAAGTTTTTTAAAATGTTACCATCCCAAATTGATTTTTTTTTACAAATGGTGCGCAGCCATGCTTCAAACAGAGTTCTCTTTTTTTTCTTTTTTTCTTTTAGATATTCTCTTCCAAAGTGAAACTTGACACTATCCCTGGTACTTGAAGCGGGAGCGGGAAAATTCAGTGTACGGCTGAGAAGATTCGTATTAGTGTCTGTTTTCACCGGGTGATATGCTCGGTAAGAGCTCAGATCATGCCAAACTCATCCGGAGAGAGTAAAGAGTCAATGGAGAAACATTAATATGATAACAGAGAAAAACATACCACGGACACGATTTACCTCCCGTTCTGGTTCACCCGCATCTATGGTCACATTGTCTGGAGCGTCACATTTTTTTTCGAAAAGATTACCGATTACTGGGAGATCAAGGTTCGAAACTTGGCTTGGTGAATTTGGGGAAGAGTTTCCAAATGCGACTTATTACTTTGGTTACTATGTGGGTTTACATCCCTAAAATTAGTTTGTACATTTCTGTATCTTAGATTAAGGCGCTTACAGCATTTGTGTTTAACATTGTAACAAAAATTAGTTTTATAATATAAGATTTAGATATAGTACTAAAAAATCTATATATAGTGTTGATTGATAAATTTTGTTAAGTTGGTTAATATAAAACAAATCAAAAAGTATAATTATATTAAATTTATAGTAATAACATATTTTGTCAAAATTGTGAACATAATACATTCAATAAAAATAATTTATCATCAATTTAGCAGTTTACCGGGTAATGACAAGTCTAAAATACATTGAACACGTCAAAAAATGTCAAATTGGGCACCTCTAGCAAGAGTAGAAGACTCCATCTTATAGATAAATGTAAGCTATCACTTTATTACAGCCGGATCATGGTAATTTGGAGATTTTATTAAAAATACATAACACATTTCTGTTTTCAACTTGAAGGTTGGGGTTGATCGGAACTCCCCGATAAAGTTTATAAAATATTGGTGTTCAATAGTTCTTGTTAACCTTTCGAATTATTCTCCTACTTTAGACCAGTGAGATATGTATAGAGGGAGTGCACCCACATTTTCAAGGATGGAAGAAAGTGATACCATCTATATTAATAAACGTCTAGGTGACCTGGTGGTCTAGGGGTAAGGTGTCAGACTTCTGTGCTGAGGGTCCGAGGTTCAAACCTCGGTCCCGGCACAGATTTATCTGATTGCCGAACCCTTCCTTCACCTCTGACAAGACGTGTATTAATCACAACTTGTGAATGTGAGGAATGCCAGGCCTCCACCGTGGTTCGGATTCCACGTTAAACTGTAGGTCCTCCATTTCATCTCGCAATTACCCTACCATTACACATTAGCGTAAGTGCGTATAACCCGAAGAGTAAGACGCGGTGCTAATAATAATAATAATAATAATAATAATAAACATCTAATGGTGTTTGTATATCTGTATGTATAACTTTCCAGATAGTTTTTAGTAATTGTCAATAAAATCGATGGCTGAAATTTGGTGAAATTGTATAGGAACTATTAGAAGGCGAGAAAATTCTTTTAACTTGAAAACTGACCAAAAATTAAAACTTAAAAAACTAAAAACGTGATTTATTTAATCATTTTAATTTGTTGACATGTTATTTGTATTTCAAAAGTAAGGAGAACCTATAATATAAATTCCAGTCTTAAATCCAAAGATAAATGGCAGATTATAATTGAATGATCTGAGTTTATATTTCCGATGATTTGGAATAATATTTGTCAGTAAAAAGTGTTTTTTTGTCCATCAAAATGATACAGGAAATGCCAAACATATTTATTTAAGTTAATCCTACACTAAATTTACATTGCCTAAATATGATATAAAATAACAAAAACCTTATAAATAAAATAATGTTTACTTTCATAAATCTACAATTTGAAAGTTATATTTGGTCAGATTGGGTAATATTGACATCATACTCTTATGTAGAGGCTTAAAAATTATTGGGTACAAAGTGACCAAATATGTTTGCAAGATGGATTAATGCATACATTTTTTATTCTCTATTCAAACAACTGTATACAAATTTAGTTTTATGGTAAAGCCTTATACACTGGTTCATGATAATATCCAAGTGTTGAACCTTTTTATTGGGTATACCGCGTGCTGGGCAAAACATTTCTAAGTTCACAATAAATGTCTTGATTTGAACTAAATCAATAACAAATTTCCTTGTATTGAATTGGAAAATCATAAATGATGCAAAAACAAAAATAGCCAAACACATTTTTGAATATTTTATTAGATGTAAGTGCACAGTATAGTCATAGTTGGGGTGTGGCACGAATACAATACTTTACCGATTCTTTGGATATACATATATTTATTATTTATATGGATAATTTATCCAAAAACATAATAGGAAATTAAATTAAAGCTTTATGCTTTCTTGGCATCGTGCGAGCACCTGTATAGTCTTGTGATTATTGAAACATAACAATTTGTTGATAGAAAGTTCTGAGGTTTCAAACTTGCGAGAACTATTTCAGATCTTTTATTTTAGCTATTTTTAATTGCACTTTCAAATTAATATTTTCATTCCTGACATTTATGGCTGCATTAATTATTTGACGCTATTAATTAAATTTATTCAATGGTGCTATATTTACAAACCATTGATTGTGGACCATAAAATATATTTGGTTTTATGCGGTACTCGGTATAATCAGGTGTTTCAGTAAGTGCATGCTAAACACAACTTTTAATAGTATACATATATATATATTTATATACATTACATTATTTAATATTATGTAGACATATTAAATGTATTATTTTTACAAATACAAACAAATTATTCTATTAAAAATATCTAACAGACAATTTATGATTATATATTAGCTAACCAGAAAGTGTATGCTAGAAAGCCCTAAGAGAATACATTTTTTACATTATTTGTTATATTAGTGGTAATCAACACGCACTTTTAAATAAATTGATTATACCAGAATATGGCTTTCGATTTAAACAAATTGTAAAATAAAACATTTAAGAAATATCCAGAATGTAAATTTAAGAATATGATAATTTTAGCTCCAATTTCAAGAAACATAGCTATTTTGGCCTAGAAAGAAATCAAACATTGGACCCATCATTCAAAAGACTACTAACATTGGCTGAACATCTTGAGTGGTTACGGTTTTAAATTTAATTTATTTGTAACTTATGTCGACTAATTTTCAGTACATATATTTAATGGAAAATCCGATATTTCAGAAGACACATTTTAAATTGTATGACAAGCCTATGCTTTATACACTAAGTAAGCTTTCTATTTTATTAAATATTGAATATCATTTTACGACAGTATTTATATTGAGATTTACATTTTACATATACTTCAACCTTAAAGTCAAGAGAAAAAACACTTGTATACCTTAGATCATTTAAGAATACTATCACGTCAGAAAAAAGTATGATTAGTAAAATTGGGGTTTCTTCTTCCAGAACAGGATAAGGATGGTATAGCTTAATGCACTGTTATTTGCGTCAAGGGAGAGTAGTAAACTTATTAGGGAACACTAACTTCAGCTAAATCAGGTAGGATTTGAACCCTGACCTCCCCGTTACCAACAAAGCAGATTAAATTATCTTAATGGTTAGATGGTTGATCCACCAACATTTGTGTACATTTGTTACTGTCATGTTGATCTGAGGTCAACTTTTAACTTTTGGGAAGAAAAAATATTCTACCATTTGGTTTGGAAAAGGTAATTGAACTTTTAGAATTCTTGGTGGCCCCTTAGTGCGGTATACCTCGAGCTAAGGACAAACTGGTAAACAAACGTTTCGCTGCTCCCTGACAAGACAAACACCAACATTATCTGATCAAGAGAAAAAAAAAACGAGATTACATAGCCACTGCGGATTGACTTTACCTAAGCTCATCCTTTTTTTCCAACCCTCGCTATTCCTTTCCCCCTCTAGAGTCACGGAATTTCAGGAAGGAACGACATCGTTTGAACACTACAGCGTCCTTCATTCAACTTAATTAGCCCAACCGGATCATTCCCAGACATCCTTATGCACAATCCGTGTTCTGCCAGAAACGACTCCACATGGTGTGCATAAGGATCAAAATCAAATAACACAGATGTGTTATAATATCGATAACTAAAAGTGACATTTACTAAACGACATTGTGGTAGGGGATGAGGATAAAAAAAACATTTAGGGTTCCAACTGTTTTATAATTATATAGAGTTTCACTGTAAAAAAAGAGAATATAGTAGAAACTGTATAAAGTCATCTGTCAGAAATGTGCTGGCGTGTTCGATTCTGATATAGGAGTGCTGTGGTTCGATTCAAGGATGATTCCATCCAAGGTTTTATTTTCGCCATTTGTATTATCATCTCTTCTACTAGTGAAAGCGTGCGTGTATTATTAAAACCCATCTTCCTTGCCCTCTTTACCTAGATTAGCTATATTAAAAAGCTAACACCTAAGGTACTAACAATAAAGTACACTAATGATTACAGAAAATATTATTAATAATACTGTGAACCTCACCGTTTAAGTATAAACTATCAACTATGCATTTGATGTTCACTTTCTAAAAACAAATATGATGCCAAAACTTTGCCAGAATCTAAACTAATGGTCACGTTGACAAAGGTGTCAGTCTCAAATTGTTTGTTAGTCACCGGTTACGAGAAGCTTGGGGTTTGAATCCCAGCTAAGTGAATTTAGTTTTTTCCCTCTAAATAGTAACCTACCCGGTCTTGAAATATTGTGGGCACACATACTCGAAATTCCATACCACTTTCAGCTCTACTCCACTATGTAAATAGTCTCTTAAAAGGACCACTCATACGACGTGGTGATCGGGAAAAAAAATCTATTCAGTGATCCACAAACAGACCCCACCTGATTATTTAAAAACCGGTACAAAAATATCAAATATTTTCTTGGGTACCAAACGATACCGATCACATGGCCGAAGTGTCATATTTAGTTCTCAACATTAATTTTAGAGTTGCGTTCACAGAAAAGCGCGAGAAATTAATCACTTTCATTTTTACTTTCGCTCTATCTTACAGGTAGAGAAAGTATGGTGATCGTAAAAAAAATCGAGCTCGAGATTTTGATGAATTTTGACGTTTCATGACTCCCTGAATCCGAAAAAGTGGTTTTTGAATTTCCGTCTGTCTGTCTGTCTGTCTGTCTGTCTGTCTGTACCTCCAACTAGAGCCTAAACTATTTTACCGATTGAGCTGAAACTTGATATCTAGGGTTTTCATAGGGTTGCCCCGAGGGGTTTTTGGAATTGGATATCTACCCCTAAAATTAAGGGTAGTTTACTGAAGGGAAAAAAGAGAAAAAGTCGATTTTCTCAAAATCGGCTCTAACGATTTTGATTAAATTTCATTTATGAACATTAATAAATATTCCAAACAAAATGGCTACTCTCAATATTTCGGCAAAATGGCTTTAAGGGCTCCGGTCTGATGCGTAAATTAACATTTTTTATAATAGCTCCGAAACTATTTGAGATATGAAATTACTTAGCATTACAAATATGTATATATATTTATAATACAAATATTTTATTCGAAACATATTTTTATAAAATCAATAATTTTCAATCTATACGCAATTATATATATATTTTTAGCTTTTTGGACATTAAAGCTTAAGTATTGCGATCGTAAAAAAAACTAACCTGAAATGTTGATGGATTTCGACGTCTCATGACCCCCCGAACCCTAAAAAATAGTCTTTGCAATGCCGTCTGTCTGTGTGTCTATTAAAACTTAAAATTAAGGGTAGTTTACTGAAGGGCAAAAAGAGAAAAAGTCGATTTTCTCAAAATCGGCTCTAACGATTTTGATTAAATTTCATTTATGAACATTAATAAATATTCCAAACAAAATGGCTACTCTCAATATTTCGGCAAAATGGCTTTAAGGGCTCCGGTCTGATGCGTAAATTAACATTTTTTATAATAGCTCCGAAACTATTTGAGATATGAAATTACTTAGCATTACAAATATGTATATATATTTATAATACAAATATTTTATTCGAAACATATTTTTATAAAATCAATAATTTTCAATCTATACGCAATTATATATATATTTTTAACTTTTTGGACATTAAAGCTTAAGTATTGCGATCGTAAAAAAAACTAACCTGAAATGTTGATGGATGTCGACGTCTCATGACCCCCCGAACCCTAAAAAATAGTCTTTGCAATGCCGTCTGTCTGTGTGTCTATTAAAACTTAAAATTAAGGGTAGTTTACTGAAGGGCAAAAAGAGAAAAAGTCGATTTTCTCAAAATCGGCTCTAACGATTTTGATTAAATTTCATTTATGAACATTAATAAATATTCCAAACAAAATGGCTACTCTCAATATTTCGGCAAAATGGCTTTAAGGGCTCCGGTCTGATGCGTAAATTAACATTTTTTATAATAGCTCCGAAACTATTTGAGATATGAAATTACTTAGCATTACAAATATGTATATATATTTATAATACAGATATTTTATCCGAAACATATTTTTATAAAATCAATAACTTTCAATCTATACGCAATTATATGAATTTTTTTAACTTTTTGGACATTAAAGTTTAAGTATTGCGACCGTAAAAAAAAACTAACCTGAAATGTTGATGGATGTCGACGTCTCATGACCCCCCGAACCCTAAAAAATAGTCTTTGCAATGCCGTCTGTCTGTGTGTCTATAAAAACTTAAAATTAAGGGTAGTTTACTGAAGGGCGAAAAGAGAAAAATTTGGTTTTCTCAAAATCTGCTCAAACGATTTTGATTAAAATTCGTATCTAGGCGTTGATTAAGATTATAAATAAACTGGCTATTTTCATTTTCCTATGAAAATGATTTTTAGGGTACTTTACAGAAGCGTTAATTTCCGTATCTCCACAACTATTTGAGAAACTAAACAACTTATCATTGCAAAATTGTAGGACTATTAGAAATAAAAAACTTTTATTTGACATATATTTTTATAAAAGCAACAGTTTCTGAGATATTTGCAAATATATTAATACAATTTTGTGAGCTTTAGTTGTAAACATATACTACTTAAGTCTTAACGCAATAATTCTCCAATGCCATAGAGTAATTAAATATAAGTATCTAAAAAAGTATGTTATTTTTCCTTAAAGCTCTTAGGAGAAATGTTTGCATAGCAATGATCTATCTCCATTTTAGACTCAATAGTCAATATTTACATTTTTTATTGGTCAAATTGTATAAATGAATAATTAAATATCAATGCGATGACTTGAAGATCTGCAACATCTTATAAAATGTTATAACTTTAACCAGAAATCGAAATTTTAATACGAAGTGTTGACCCTTGTGGAAGACATTAAACTGTTTGAAATGTTCTTAGGTGAACAAAGATGCGCCTCTTTTCTCATTGATTCTATATCATTGTATATTATTTTATGCATGTTCTTATGTGGAGTGGTGATGATACAATGTACATTATTCCGTTCAGAAGTCTTACGAGTTTATAGAAAGAGAGAGAAAGTCTGTGCGGTGCGCCGTACCATTTATTTCATTACCACGTCTTTAGGACTTTTCAAGTTATACGTATATATTATACTTACTCAAAAGGGATAGGTATCAGGAAGGAATAATTTAAAAGGTAGGCTAATCCAAACGATTTTTTGAGGATAGAGAGGGGAAAACCATTTAGGAAAACCACTTTCCATATAACCGACACGGATTCAAACACCAATCTTCTCATCAGCTGGCCATTTTAACATAAAAATGACACCTTAGACCATTCGACCATAGAGGTGTTTGACTAGAAATATACTTTCACTATTCACTAAATGGATAGACAAGATCCATACTGAGTGAAATAAGGTTCGGGATTTGAACATATTTATCAGGAAGTTATAGAAAGTTAGCGTCTAAAACTCAATATCTAGAATTATGTCTGTGTCCAAAACTCAAGGTCTATGCCAACTAATAAAAAAACCCTGAAAATAACGTTAATATTTGCAAACCATCCGAATAAACTGTTCAAATCAGCTTTATGTCTGATGTATAAGCGAAAGAAAATCTACTACCGTTGAGTTTGTTTTACAGGACGTGGAGAAAGAAGGGGAACGAGAGTAACAAACGAATGAGGTAAAAAAATGAAGTAAAGACTAGTCAAAGAAAGAAAAGTTATAACGTGGATGGGTGAGGATAGAAACTAAGGGTTGAACAAAAGGGGGAAGAGATGGGGGGAAAAAAAAGAGAAAGGTGGTGACGGGAGACAAAGAGAAGGGCAGCCATGGGGGTGGTTTCTAAGAGACCGAGAAAGAGAGAAGTTATGTGAGGGAAAGATCCAAACGGAAGCAGTGATTGTTGCCAAATTGCCGGGACCCAGAGAAAAGAGAAAACCTTCCCTTCATGCACTCGCCGGGAATCAATACGAGGACCCTACCATCACCCTCTTTCCCCCTTTCTCCAAAGATCGTCTCACCATTCCTTCTCCCAGTTATCTCAAACCCTTCTCGGCAGCTCAAACACAAACCTTTCCTCCACCCCCTCACACTGTTCCCTTGCCAGACTTGGAAGTGCGGGGGCCAAATTCATCCCTCTTCAGTCCACAAACCTGCCCGAATCACGCGGGAATGAACGTCAGTGGATGAAGGAGGGAATGTTTACTTCTTAAAGACTAGCCAACCATTTTAAATAACTTTTGTTGATTCTAATATTAATACTAGAAATGGGACTCTAGAATACTCGATTTCTTAAATTTCTCGTAAAATACTAAAAATTTATCCTTGGTAGGATATAAATACCTTGACTTGATATAACAATTTCAAGAAACTGGGAATAGGAGTTATATAGACTTGCGTAGTTGGGAGTGTAAAAAGATAAAAAAAAAGGGACAAAATTGTATTTACTAAAATATGTTTTAGTGGTTGTTTATGAATTCACTAGCTCTTGCACGCAGTTTCACTCACGTTAATGTCAGTTTTGAAAACATGTTCACTAAAACAATAACGTTTCTAATCCCATATTTTTTAATATCCCACATGGAGAAAAGATCACGCAACGTATTATGTAGAAAACGTTTGAGTTAATAAAAGATACGTATTTATAATTTAAAAAATGCAATGTAGTAGTTATTTCTGTTTTAACACTAGAATGATAACCCTTTTTGAACACCATTATTACTCACCTTGGGTACGTTGTCAGCCGAAATTATTTTGTTTTATTTTTCCTAGGCCAACGTATTTATGTTATTTAGCGAATGCAATATTTTTAAAGAAATGAATTAATGATGGGGAAAATAAAATAAAAGTAAGTACTTTTATTTGTTATTGATATTCAACAATGATACATTTCTAGCAAAAAAACTCAAAATATTAAAATATCTCACTTTTTTTCCATATGAGTTTATGTAAACAGGATTCAATTATAATTTACAATAGTAAAAAAATTAGCCTTTAAAATTAAATGAATTTCTAAGCCTTGTAGAACATAAGTTATTTCCAACACATGCATAACAAAATTCTTTATTGTGATCCACGCACACGGATTTGTTACACACTGAACAACGCATTTTGGTTTTCCAATACTTGGCTTGTGGGCAGATCTGATATATAAATTGCTTCTTGACTTTTGATTTCAGTGATTCTTGAACCAAAGCAGGGCCAGCTTTTACATCTTCATCACCTTGTGTGATGATAATTTTCCTTCTTATTTTTGTAAGATCTCAAGACAGTTTCATATGTGGTGTAGCCAGAGTCACTCCAAAAATCTTCAAATACTGGCGTCAACTTAATTTTTCTTCATTTCTGAGTAGATGATTATCTATGAAATGATTCCTGCTTGATCCAGCATCACATTAAAAAAAAGCTAAATGGACATATTCTCGTTTAGCAGCATTTTGTGTAGTTGTGAACCATTTCTGTCAATGCCATATTTTGTTGAGCAATAAAAAAGCATATCTTCTGGGTTCTTTTAGAGACCTCATCAACTTTCTTGTCACTATGGATTGTAGAGAGAATGAGTACAGATCTACCCTTCTTGGAATCGCTTTGGACCTGTAAGTTTTGTATCTGCTATATATGAGAACATCAATAATATCCTTTGTAAACAAAAGTCTCAGGATTCTATCTAACCTTTTACTTTATTTGCATTGCTCTGTGCTCCAGGAATTTGAAAAACTATGTTGGCTGCTTTTTTGTGGATTAGAAGTCCATTTGTGACCATTATTACTTTTTATGATAGTACCGGCACTGAGAAGATTGTCATTTTAGTCTTCTGAATCATTTTTGTTCAGATGCATAGTCAGGGTTCAGCCCTACATAGTCTTATTTGTCACCTCCATTATTGTCACTAAAATATTCATTATCATTTAAAAGATCTTTGTCTAAAGCAGCAAGAATGAAATATTCAAAACGTTAATCATTCATATTCACAGACACAGCGATGGAACCTGACACAAATTCAACACACACTAATCCTGATAGGGGTATGTGGTTACCCCAATAGTCCCGTAGCACGACATGTACTTGACGAAATCAACTCCCTCACTGACTGATTTGGAGAGAAGTCCTTGGTTAGAGTATAGATTCGTGGGGAAATCAATGTGCGCATGTGCGGCAAATGTACATAACATAATGGAGTCATCGGGGGTGACGGTTATCACGGGGTGGCCTTTTCATAAACGACGTTAGGGGTTTTTTCATCAGAAACATTTAGTTACAGGCTGCTACTAGAATTATCCTGAGAACACCCACATATAGTGTTTGAGAAACTCTTGCTGTGGATATCAACAACTGTCGCAGTCAGGGTTTGTCCGTAAGCTGTGATAATGGTCATCGCATACAGACCTTGATAGGGAATTGAATGTATTCAAATTGGAAAGGCAGGTCTGATGGAATCATAGGTATTCTTGGAATCACGATACATTCTCTCTTAGTGAAACCTGCTATGACCCTCACCTCTACGATAAAGTTTTACAGACTCTTTACCTGTAAGTGTATCCCGTGACACAGTTTGGGTGGGTTCAAATTAAACATCAAAATGATCGGAGCTAAGGTTTTAATTGAAAAGTGTGGGTGAGGGAACAGGATGGACTATGGGAATAAAATAAATAGATAGGGTAGTATAGACAAGCGAAAGCTGGCACTTTGAACTGTTCTAAAATATTAATATTAATTCTACCAGCCGATTCATTTCCAAATATCCAATTTTAACAAAATCGTCTGAACAAATTTTGAGGTATTTTAAATTTTCAAAAATCCATAAACTTTTATCTTATCTTAAATATTTTTTTTTCTAAAACACAAGTACACAGTGTTATTTAAAGTATAAAACAATCCTTAGGAATCAAATCCGAACCAAATCGTTATAGGCCTTTACTTAAAGATTTCAAACTTTCAATAATCAATCAGCAATAGAGTAAGTCTTTGATATAGAGCCAAATGTATGACTTATCATCGTGATATGCCTATATAATATTTGACTATCGAGTTTGAACGAAATATATTTAAAGATTTGACTAATCCACTGGTACAGACAGATAGAGAGACAGACAAACACTCGGTAAAATAATATAAGAAACCAATTTTTTAGTCCGGGGGCCAAATAAAATGTCGGAATCTTTTGTATTTTGAAGGTTGAACATTTTCATGGTTCAAATAAACTACCTTCTATAATATTAGAAAGTAAAAAAAAATGTAATTTTTTTTAAACAATGCACGCCTCATAGTTCAAGATTCATACAAAAATTATCTTTAAAATAAAATACATACATAAGCAATTCGTCATTAATAACAAAGAAACCCTAGTAGATTTAAGATCACTCTCAAAGGAAGGGAGGCTACCTTTAACGGGGATGTTTGTTTACTTTGAGAGCGAGTCCTCCTATTCCGGCACCAGGAAGTTAACTAACGACGTTGAACGCTGCATGCTCCCGCGCGTTTAGAAGATACCCTATCCTTCTAAGCCCTCTCACTCTTCCTTTTGTATGTCTTAGCGCTAAGTTATCGGATGGGCTGCCCATCCTCCGAACATCTTGCGGAGGGCTGTTCCTTCACTCACTGGCGTCTCCTTTTAGTAATTGAACACAAGGGTTAATTTACTCCCACATCACCATGATGTAGCTCGCAAATACGGGGGAGTCGTCTACAGTCCTCCGTCTGCAGACATACATTGTGATGTGATTCACACTAACATTAGCGCCGTGTTTTAAGAGGCAGTCTCCCCCCACATATAGCAATTAACTTGGTAGGTAATATTGATTGAGCCAAAAGTTGCATCATGGTTCGGTTCTACGCATTTTGATTCTAAAAAAGGTGAAATTGAAACCTTTCTCGTATATTTTAAATAAATGGTACGATAAACCTCACCGACTTTATATTACTTTTATCTTAAATTAGATACACGTATAAAAAAAACTAGTAAGATTTTTGAAACAAAATTATACACATTGTTGAAGAAACCCTCTACCAAAGAGTTTAAATTAATAAATATACACTGTTACAGAAACACCGTGAGAAAATTGAAACGTTTCTGTCCCCCAAAGTGCTTAGCAATTAATTTCAACTAACAAATACCTCAATAATTAAAATTTGTTAATTAAATATTTAGTTGATAAACTATACGCACATGTAAAAATGTAAAGAACCAATAAAATTGTATTAGTACTATGATTTAAAAGCGACTAAATAATGCCACCCCGTCATTTTGTGTAACGGATATATGTGACATAATCAAGAGCTTGATTGCTGTGATTAGGAAAAACACTATTAAAATTATTGTTTATTAAAAAAAAGCAATAATTAAAAAAAATAACATTATCTACTACAGATATCACTAACTTAAATTTATAAAATAAAACAGGAAAATACTTTTTAAACATTCCAAATAGAGTAACGAGTGTGTATGTGTATGTGTTTGTATTTCTCACAAAGAGTAATTAGTGAAGTCGATGGCTGCTGACAGACAAAACAATGAGTTTTAAGTCTCAATTAATCTCGATTGTCACAGTTAAATGAAGTGTGGAATGTGGGAAGAGGGGGGACAATATGAACTAATTCCGACGTGCTTCCACTAGTGATACCATAGGAACAAAGCCAGCACGGAAAGATCCAACCAAACAGAAATAATTTCCTACTAACCGATATAATGTATATGGTTTAGCATAGTAAACATTTAATATTGAGTAACTGGTCATTTATAAATATATATATATATAAAAAAGCAAATGAAAGAACGTGAAAATAATCAGCATAGATGGATGTATGGTCTAAGGTGTCACTCTCGCAATATAATGGATTTTTAGTAGCGTGGTTCAGTGTATTACAAGTTGTTTTTACTAAATTTTCTCCCACTCTACCTCAACGCAAATGTATGTACATTGCCTTTGAAATTGGACGTCTTCACACTTGCCTCAATAGTTTTAATTTTAGATTAAAGTGGCTGGGTATTAAATGGCGTGGACAAAAGGAAAATAAATAAAATAAAAAAAATTATTTTAAGGGAATTTGTTTTTATCAGTGAAAATTTTTAAATGAATATTAATAATAATTTCCTTTAATAATTAGGGGCTTAAAATCTGGGAAATAGAAATAGAATAATTATAGGCCTATACAAAACAGGTTTTAAGCTTATACTTAAGAATATAGTTCAGTTGAAATGAACCAAAAAATATAATTTGTTATAAGACTATGTTTGTATTAAGTCACGTTGACTTAAACTTTCTACTAATTCTGGATCTTAGACAATTATTAATACTACTATGTCTAATATTACTGGATCTCTCAATATTAATATAATAACTTAGTCATATGTTAAACACTAGTTTTGGTTGCCTCCAACAAATAATATTTTTTAGTTAACATCCCATTGGTTTTTAATTTAATGCTAAGCTTTTGGAGGATAGCAATTTATAAATACAATTCAACCTTTACACTGGTAAAATAGGCCTATATAATGGCTTCCTCTTAAGAAAATCTACGATAGCTACCCTAAACTTAGGTTTCAAACTCATTAATTTATGTAGGCTATTTATAATTAGAATTAGTTGTCACAAGAATTTCTTTGTATTTAATCCACTTAATTGTGTTCAATCCTCCAAGCTAATCCCTTAGTTTAACATTTGTGTCTGTGTATATATGAATATTTAATTTAATTCTGTTTATAAAAAAACATTCATCTTTCATCGGATTGTGTCTACAGTATCACATTCCAAGAATAACCTTTCCTCCTTGGCCTACATCAAGGTAAGCAGGTGTCTGAGAGCTATAACAAGCTGTGTTGCCCCTGGCAACGCCGACAAGTGAGCAACAGCCCAAGATCCGTCACCGTCTCTTATTTCTTAAAGAAAAAAAAAATCATAGTGCTGGAAAACTTTTCCTTGAAGTTAAAGGGAAGGAAG
>CABFWB010003619.1:0-52295 GCA_902151455.1 Timema bartmani
TCTATCCTTCTATTTTTACAAAACATTCTATCCAGATACACAATATCGTTCACTTGTTCTATCAGTTTTCCATTTATACTGAGCTGACAATCATTTCGTGATTCATCCTTATCAAAAACTATCACCTTAGTTTTGGAGACATTTATACCAAGATCCATTTTGCCTGTTACCACATTCAATTAGTTTAATGCATTCTGCAAGTCACTTTCATTCTCAGCCATTAATACAGCATCATCTGCATATAACAGCACTCTCACATTCACATTGTCCATTTGTACACCAACTACATCCTCACAAGCATCCCTCATACACTTATCCACGAAAACATTAAACAACCATAGAATATAGTATTCCATAAGGAAGTATTATTGAAAGCTTTTTATTATTTTTTAATTAAACTTTTTTAATTAAAAATCAAAACAGACATAGTTATACAATGGCAAATTTTAGTGACTTTTAATCAATGTTGGTGGTAGAAAGTGGGCTCCCTATAAAAAGAAGGGTTTGTGTATTATTTTGTTCGTGCGCTCACACTTTGCCACAAGTCTAATCATCAAACCTCAGCCCTTGATTCATGCCGTCACTTTGTTATGGTTATTTTTCAATGTCAGTAGATTGCTCCATTAAATATTAGCCAGTTCCCTTGTATTCCTCACGAGCTAGAAGAGAGTACTTGCAACAAGCATCGCGCCAGAATAACCGTCAGAAACAATCAGACTTTTTGGAAGGAGAGCAGGATGGATTGGAGGCTACCTCATGAATCGTTCAACAGTTCATTAGCACAACTTGACAAGTGAGGAAGGGAGAATCTTGTAACCTCTGGCTGGTAACTGATTAGCTGCACCAAGTTTTAATATCGAAAACAATTTAAATTGGATTGTCATTTTTTTAAATATTAAACTATTTTGTAAAATTAAAATAAACATAAAAATATTTTAATTAGGTTATCTGATATGACAGTCATAGTCCATGGTATCAGACCCGCAATCGAGTCACACTGACCGCCATCAGTTGGTGAAGACAGTGCCAACTTCAGCGGATGGTGTGTATTAGGTGGTAAGCACAACCAGCCCCCAGCAATTAAGCTCAGTTTTCTAAATTGGAACTTTCCCTTTTTCATTCAAGTTGCTTCCACATTCGTACCCAAGGGGCTGAGTGGAATTCGTTCCAAACCCACTACTTCACATAAAAACCCAGAAGCGCCGGGGATCAAACCCGAGACCATTGGTTCTATGACTAAGAGCTCCGACCATTGAAGCGATTGATACTAGTTGGGATAGCAATAATTATGTATATCTATTTTAAAAAGCTAGATTACCTTACGTTCACTAAGTACTAAACCTAAACTATTTATCTCCATCTATTTAAATATTCATAAGCACTTCGTTTCAAAGAAGTCACTCGAATAAAATAAAAATATATCCTATCCATACAGGGCCGTGACCATTATTTTTTGGGGGAGGTTGGGGGCTATCTTCGATAGTATGAGGGGAACTTTCCCAACAGGAGATGCAATGGAATTTTTTTTTACATTAAATCCCTCTAAACTAAATGGTACGGTGCAGACTTTCTCTCTCTCTCTTTTGTCTTAAAATAGAGACATTTACTAAAAACTAATAAGATTTTTGAAAATAAATAATATACATGTTTGCCGAAACACTCCACCAAAGAGCGTAAATTAAATAATATACAATGCTACAGAAACATAAATAAAAGAGGACCATCTCGATCCCCCAAAGAGCATGACAGTAAATATATTTTAAAGTACTCCATAGAAAAAATATATTTGCTTATAGCTCAGAAACTATTGGTTTTATAAAAATCCATTCCATTTTGAGGAAAGCTTTGAACTGCTCGTATATTTTCTCTTCTTGCCTCCTTCTTTGTCACATTATTCTTCCCTCGTGAACTCTTAATAACTGTCTCATTCCCTCGAACATGGGAAGCCATTGTTTACGAAAGTCGATGTATTTCACACTTCTTGGTTCACATTTCCATATTTCGTTTGTAACTATCTGGCTTAAAATAAAAACTACTTCAATGTTCAAGATTATTCTAAATTTTGTGATTTTTGTTTGATAATAAAATGTAAATACGATCAATATTCATGTCTTAAACTACCTATCTCATCTATGGAGGGAAGAGGGGTAGGATGAACTTAAAAGAACACCAGTCATCTGTGGCAATGTTGGAAATAGCTTTGTTTTTAGACACCACCTCTGACGAGAGCTGTTATAAAGTGTCTTGGTGGTGTTATTCTGAGAGAGAACCACAAGTGGAACCAGGAGCAGTATCTTGAGCTAACTGGTGCCGGGGGGAGGAACAGAGAGGAGTGATTTGTTGGTGAAGTGTTCACTATAAGGGAAAACTGCAGGTGATAGATTGGATATATTTAAATAACTTTCTGGACAAGAACAGTGCCTGTACAATCTAAGAACTAAAATGGTGGTTTCAAAGTGTCTGCCTCATATATATACTTATAAAGGAACCATTATAGTTTGTTATACAATAGGAACCAAACCGGCTATAGGCCTACTACTGAACATCGCTTTAAGAGTGTAAACAAAAGCACCTATAATTATCTTGAATATGGCTATCTGCACTGAGAACCTTAATCAGAAATCGTCTAGTGGTTGCTGTAACATGGTTCTTTCCACTGAACCTTGATCTCGAACCGACTGTCATTTGAACATGATTCTTGATTAATATTTATTTAATAGTACACTAGAACCACAAAAGTATCCTATTTTACACACCTGTGGGGCATCACGTATTCGAAGGGTATACACTTATAATAATTACCTAATAGTTAATTAGGGGCCATTGAGTATTTTATGGCACGCAATATTCTATCCAAGAGAGATCATCTCCATACGTATAGTAAATTAATGGGGTAGCAGAGGAATGCTTTATCATCGTATTGATGTGACGTCTAAAATATTACTTAATTATCTTCTTTAAATTCATGTATTTAACTATAAAAGTAAAGGTGATTTTCCAAAAAATAGTTTAAACTCAATTATAAGCTATTACACATACATGCGTTGTGTGTGTGTGCGCGTGTGCGTGTGTGCGTATGTGTGTATGTATGTGTGTATATATGTATGTATGTATGTATGTATGTATGTATGTATGTATGTATGTATGTATGTATGTATGTAATATATGTATGTATGTATGTATATATATATGTATGAATTTATCATGAGGCACCAATAACTAACATGTGTTAGAATACTTCTAACACATGTTTATATTTATTGGTGTCTCATCATAAATTCATACATGCATAAATAATCACGACGTTCCCTTACGGGGTAGGCAAGAAACTGTGAATAAAGCTAAAAAAAAAACTACTCCATACTAAATCCATCCTCACTAACTTTCTCCACACTTTCCTATCCTTGCTTACTTCCTTCGCTTCAACAAAATCCATACCCCGAGTCTTAAATGCTCTTTTATTCTTAAAATTATTATTTCTCATTTCTACACATTCGTCTACAACATTTAACCACGTCTTACATGGTCTACCCCTTCCTTTTGATCCACACAATCTACCTTAATATATTTACTAAGTCACTTGATCCACACTCATCCTCTCAACCCAACGTAAGACGCTTCTTTCACAATGACCTTACAAAGCACGCGCCTTCAGCATCCATTCATTACTGACTGTGTCCATACGAGTTTCTCCACGTGCATAATTTAGATATCTCATTCCATCCGCATTCACCTTGCTCTTGTGTTTCTCCTGACAAATCCACGCTTCACATCCATAAAACAATGTTGGCGTTGACACACATTTTTATATACTGCCATCTTTACCTCTTTTGATACTACTTCATTATTTGCAATAGTCTTCCCTCATACATCAAACTACTCTCCGAGATGCAATCACCTGACTGTCGACTTCACCAACTATCCCTCCATTATTACAGAACATTATGCCCAGATACACAAAATAATTCACTTGTTATAACAGTTTTCCATTTATACTAAGTTGACAATCATTTCCTGATCTGTCCTTTATCAAAAACTATCACCTTAATTTTGGAAACATTTTAATACGCAGATCCATTCTGCCTGTCGCCACATTCAAACAATTTAATGCCTATGCACAAGAAACGTTCTTCCTAACTGTAAAACATTTCTCAATCAGTTGTTGCAATACAAATATCTGGTCCATCCAACCTCTACCTGGCATGAAACCACATTGCATATTGCATAATAATCTCACAATCTTTAAAACCCACTTTATTATTGTGTCATTACTCAAACAAAATATTTGTACTTTATAGAATTCAAACAAATAACATACAAAAATGTGTTTAGGTAAAGTCCTAAGTGACTTCTTTACGCTCTTACCCACTGTACGTATGTTACAGTGGACCCACATATTTATAAAACTTACTATCATATTCTTTCTTTTTTCATTTATTAGCTAAAAATATTAATTTGGACGATATGGTGTGACCATAATGTAACATCTGCTTTCTCCTAAACGGATCAGGCATAATTTTATAACTTTCCAAATATTAAATATGCCTATAATTGTGAACTTAAAATAATATAGCTTGTGTTAAACACTAATAAATACACAACTTTATGAGGTCAAAATTGAATAAAACTTGTGTTTGGTGAAATAGATGAAGTCCTCTACAAGTCCTTCTCCTCCTAAATAACATGATGTTGATGAAACCTCAATTTCCTCACACGATGAGACACTCCCAGCTCTGTCAATAAGCTCCAACAAGGCAAGCAAGCCAAGTGAGCGCCTCTTCTTGATCTAATACACTAAGAAAGGCAAGCAAGCCTTGATCTAATACACGAAGAAAGGAAGAACGGTTCTCATACACTTGATTGCGTAGTCTGTATACAAGCTTACCCAGCATCCTACACAAACAATTGAAATATTTAGTGGAACAATCAGTCAAGTCAATCATTCTTAATTGGCTCACTAGAGATTTTAAAAAATAACCTGAGAGGGTAAATCGTGTGTATTTCTACGGCCATAGCAGAAATATTTGGTATACAGTCTAATTCTCAAAGGAAGAACCTTTTAGAAAATATAAACCTTTTTGGCCGTCAACAATGATAGCATCTTACTATATAGATAGTAATGTTATGTTATAGGTATAGATATAGAGACAGCTCAATATTTCCCATGACCCGACCTATGAATACGCGACAATAGATTAAGTATTTTTTCTAGATATCAGATAAGGCCCTTTCTATGAAAATTAGACTGTTACATTTGCACAAATTTTTATTTGACAAGCCAAAGTTTGCCTTTTAAATAAAAGGTTTCAATAATTTTGTATTAAGAAGATTTTTTTAGCACCTCATCTTACTACCTGTTCAGGTTATATTATTATGTACTAACTACGCTGAAGAGCTAGGGATGAGTATGGTTGAATTTAGAATAAGTGTACCCACGTTTGAATAGAGAGAGCTAGGGGAAAACAATTTAGTAAAAACCTCTCTCAGTAAAGCCGATTTGGATTCGAGCCCTGATAATCTTTATAACGAGACTGACGCCTTAGACTAGGCCTGTCCAACCCATAGCTCACGGGCCACATCCTGCATTTAGAATGCCCGCCAGGTAATCTCTCATTGAAAACTAGAGTAAATAATCTTGCCTGACCAGTAGCTTATTCTAAATCGCATTGAATGTTTTGGTTCTACATACTTCAGCGAACCATGAAAATACTGAAATCAAAGTACAAGTCATAATTAACTGATAAACATTTAAATGACTGCATGAGAGTCGCTCTTACCAAATACACTCCAAACTACAATATGTTGGCTGAAAAAATGCTGTGCCAAGTATCGCCAAGTATCACTCTGGTTGAGAGAACTATTTTTAGAACTGAAAAATAAACATCTTGTTAATTTTTTTTTTACTGAATTGAATTTTTTGCCATTTTTGTATTGTCGTATTGTGGACTTGTATGATTCATTAAAACTTAAATGGTAAGCTGAGTAATTCTCTTTAATACAGTAAAATGTTTTCCTTACACTGACATGTCCACATATGTAGTTAAGTAGTAGTCAGTTAGGGTTTACCAAACTTTGTTTCTAAACATTCACGTTACAACATTTTATATTTCATGTTGCCCTCACTCCAGTCAAGGGTTGGGCAGGCCTGCCTTAGACTATGCGGCCACCGAATAAAGTGATTTTATCTTAAAATTCTGGAAAAGTTTAGGCCTTTTGGAAAGATTAAGATTGACACAAGATTAAAATAAAAATAGATAATATATTATTATTATTATTATTATTATTATTATTATTATTATTATTATTATTATTATTATTGAGAAAGCATATGTTACCGAGTTTGATCAAATTCAAATAAAATATGTTAGATTTTTTATTTTAAGTTTTAGACATTTATGAAGGTAGATATGAATTTAAGGGGGTAAAATTCACACTATATTAATAATGTGTGTATGAAGATTCATCAAAATCGTTTGGAAACGCTTTGCCAGGCTTTGAAATCACACATTATATTCCGAAATATCTTTGGAGAGTTTTAAAATATTAAATGTATTAATTGGCAGCTGTAATAAAGGCACGCTATCTTTTATTAGAATAATCAAACTAATTGTGAGACATTACCTCCATGGCCTCCAAAATACCATTCCTAAAGCAGATAAAAACTAAAATTAGTAGGTCACGTACTAATCTTGATAAGTTCCAATTTATGCTCTAAATGTGGCCTAGATCAAAATGTACGAGGACACACACACAAGTTCGTCACGTGATATTTTTTAATTTAGATGTGAAAAAAGTTATAAAATTTTAATTTCTATCAATAAAACACTTTTATTTATATTTTCAATCCAATAAAATAATAATCATTAAAGACAGATATTTAACACGGTGTCAAATAAAAAGCATAAAGTTATACATATTTAATGAAATCAATATTCTTATTTGCTGTAACTTGTACGGTTTTTAAAAAAATTAACTGAATCTGACCACCCGTCTGGCCTGTGTTCATTGTAATTACGCCAATGGAGTAAGGATTAAGAAGGTCGGATCAGAAGAAGTGTAGGTGCATTTTCGTGGAGAGAGAGTCGAAAATCATTTAGGAAACACAACTATCAGTACACCTGACTGGTATTCGAACCCCAATCTCCCTATCAGCAGCAATTCAGTTTATTGCGAGTGTGAAGCCTTAGACAAGGGGTCCTCAAACTCTTTAAGAATGGGAGTTTTTTTTTTTGTTTAGCATCGCATCTTACTACCTGTTCGGGTTATAAGCTTATGTACTAATTACGCTAATAGTTTTAAAGATGAGGAAAATCATATTTATAGGAAGTTTACCCGCATTTTAATGAAAAGCCTTTTTTTTTAATCACCCTCAGTACACTCTACCGAGATTCGAACCACCATCTCCCCGTCATCTGTAGTCTAGTCTTCTAAGAGAGTAGTGCGTTGAACCACGCATCCACCTTATCGGGTGAGTATGTGAGTTACTTTCAAGTGTTAAAATTCTTTCTTGAGCTACCCAGACGAATAGTTTGCAGTATCGAGCATTGGCTACTGTTGTAACTTCAACAGACAGAGGCTTAAGTCCTCACATCTTTGTCCAATTGAGGGTAAGCTCTCTGGGATGGATTAGTTTATTGTAAACGCAAATAATATAATACAATTTTTATATTAAAATGAACCTTTAATGAAGAAAATACAAGGATTATTCACTTTTAAAAGTCAAATATATATTTTTTTAAACTTGGTGTGTAGCTTAGTGAGAAAAATGGCATTCACTTTCACCCATGAATAATTGTTTTTATGTTTTGTAGGTATATTTTCATTCCCATTTGAATAAAATTATCAAAACGTTCTTCTGTATTCGTTTCTCAGCCTTCAACCGAAAATAATGACTCACACAAACAGAGCAAAACAACGCCTTTACTCAGAGAGCAACAAGAACCTGAACTTTAGGCGACACTCGTTGATGATAAAATACTATAGAAAGCTCAAAATAAAGGTCCCGTTAAGAGCTATTGAAAATACCCCCGCGAGCTACCGGTAGCTCTCTACCAACCGTTTGGTTGAACTCGTTAACATTCAGTTCATTTTCCTCCTTTTATGATATCTTGTTTTACGTTAAATTCTTACTAGTTATTTATGCGTTTTATTTCAAAATCCTCGACCAACAGCAAGTTTAGAAAAAAATATATATATCCTAATAAAATTGAAATAATACTTATTTGTTATTTTCCCTCCCTTCCTTGTCTCCATCTCCTACTTGTATCCATGATACTAATATTTAATTCCCTCCAGGTATTCTCTCTGTAGCAAGGGCTTCCTGTCAACTTCTTGTGTTATATAACAAGCGAGAATAATCCCACGGCACGATCTCTATACCAGATGACGTCATAGACTGGACACACTGGCGTACAAATATCCGCCAACTGGGGAATTATCTTAAATTTAACGTTTTTGAAGAAATAATTCGATGATCATAGGCATGTATGTACAATAGACTCTCAATTTTCCGGATTAATGGAGGGGAGGGGAAGCACGGATAATGGAAATCACGGATAGTACAAATAATCCCCATCTGTTTACCACCGCCATTCAAAATTTGCTGTCCTTTGTTTCTACATATTTATGTGAAAAGGGATTTTCCACAGCGGTAAATATTAAAACGAAGCAGTGAAATAGACTCCAAATATACTTCTGCGTGAGTAGCACTAAACAAGAACAGACAAATTAGTGGAAAGTTTTCAACAGCAGAGGTCCCATTAAATACATTTAGGTATATTAATTTATTTAATTTATGTTTTTTATTTGTTTGTTATTATAATCAGTAGATAGAGCTACTATTTTAGAATAAATCTTATAATAATTAATATGTTAGTAAAAACTAGGGGGCCGCGAAAATATTTTAGGATATTTAGAGGGCCCCTAGTAATCAAAGTTTTAGAACCATTGTTTTATCCAACTAGTCCCCGAGGTACACGTGGCTTTGGGTGGAAACAACGTTTTGTGACACAGAGCGGCTAAAAATCTACATACACAGGCGACCGAACTAAATACTATATATATATATATATATATATGCATATATATATATATATATGCCATACACTTAAATAAAACTACATCCTAATTTTCAAAGGAATCCTCCTCTTTGAAAACTGCAAACTCATGTCACAATGGCGGGAATAAAGTATTAAATTGTGTTTACATTCTTAGTCCAATTAATTAATCATATAAAGAGAAATTATACAGTAATCCACAAGGAATGGTTAGTGGAAGCCTTTGATAATTTTTCAGATAAACTGTATGACTAATAAATCAAATAGTACATATTTCTAGAATGCCAGATTTTAGTGACTTAGTCAAGTCACGATTGAGTTGGATTAAAAACAAAATATTGCATTACAAACATTTTTATTTGTTTTATATCTAACTTATATATTATTTCAGTAAGTTTTTAGAGAGAAAGAGAGCCTATAAAAGTGATTGAGAGTTGGGACTCACTTTGTAATCTTAAAACCTGTCTCGGTGCAATAATGTTGTGCTTGGGGGTTTCACGAGCAGCCGCTTACTATATATAGTATATGAACACACTTCATTTTCTCAGGACGATACGTCTTTTGAGCTGTGTGATTGGATTGGAAATATTTCTAAAAAGGATATGATATATTTTCTAGACAAGTTTCTCAAAATACGAAAATAAAAATAAGAGTTTGTTTTGCTCACGTGGGCTAAGGCATTAATCTCAGAGTAGACTAGATTGTTAGTGACGGGAGGGTGAGTTCGAATCTCGAACAAGTGCATTAGGAACTTTTTTCCAAAGTAGACACTTGATATCTCTCATATTTTCTCCCCATGATACTTGGTATACGTCACTGAGAAGTGTTGCGGGCGTTTAGAAGATTATTTAATAAGCTGTTTGAGATGTTTAAATATCGTTTCAAACAAAATTTATGTTAAAGTTATCAGCAAGTTTATGGACTAGTTAGAAAGTGTAAATTTTAGGTTTAGAGTTTAAAAATAAGTCCAACTACGCTTTACGCGAGATTTTGTCCTTCTGAGGTAAAAGTTGGAGGGTATTGAATATTTGTCAATCTGTTCTGGAATTAAATGACAACTTTGTCTCTTCATTTAAAAAGTTTTTCGTCTAATGCTGCTCTGCTCATGACAGATATTCAACAACTCTTGGGGTCACCATGTGAAGATAATTAAACTCTGTGTTTCTATCGGATCAATTTCTACTTATTTTGGCCAAAAAGGTTTAGTTATAAAAACTGTAAAAACACTACTTTTAACTCGCGTATCCTACACTCCCACCTTAAAACTAAACGTTAGAAATCATCATCTATCAAATAATGTCAGGTTTTGATAGGTTCACTACCGAAATTATAAAATAAAGTAGGATTGTTTTATGGGGTTTTATGTAAGTTTTTTTAGCACTTTAAACTTTAAATTTAAAATTGTAATTAGAGCTTTCAACTACATTTTGGTGTAAACAGTATTAAAAAAATATCAAACCACTTAATAAATAATCTGTGATTTATAAATGTCTGCAATGCTTCTTAGTGCTCTCCCACGTAACGATGTTAGAACCAAGTATCGGCAACCTAAGCTCTGATGATTTTTCCAATATTTTGTGTTTTATCTCTTTAGAAATGATAGCCTATGAACATTTGAAAATAATAGCATGGTTTGAAAGAAAAAAGTGGTAAGTGTGAAAATAAATAAGCAAGCGTTAATAAAATATAATATAAATAGTATAATATTAAAGAAGAAATAGATGTCATCTGCCTATTCCCAACAGTCAAGAAATAATTTAAGGACTTAAGGCCTTCTCTAACTTAGGCCTTGGGCGTAGCTAGGCAAACTATTTTGCAGTCATGTGTGGCGGTATAGCATACCACGCAGGCTGAGCCAATAAGTTGCTACTTTCAATCTCGACGGAGTGTTTATAGGAATCCAAATTGGGGTTTTTGATTTATCAACATTGATGAACAACCTAAAATAATTTTATTTTCAAGATTATTTTTCACTAATTATTTAAGGCATGAGATAATATGGTTTTGTCAGTAAGATGGCTACCAATAATTATTACCTTTATATTATTATAATACGCATATCATGTGATTTTCTATGTTAGTCAAATTTACTGTATAGTTCAGATTTGCATATCTACAGTCACTAATGGGGGTCTTGTGTTCTATTCCCCTGCTTTAGTGCTAAGTTTTAATAGTCTTATTATTGCTTTTCATTTAATTTTAATCATTATACACCACTTTCAGTACTAATTAAGGACAGTTTTTCCCAAACTAGCTTTGTACAAAAATCTCATATATCTTACGTAGACAGATTTCTTCGTGCGGAATTAGATATAGAATAATTTGTTTGATTTTTTCAATTAAAATATTGATTTAATTTAATTTTAAAGTGATATTGGACCAATACTGTCATTTTTAGTCAATTTTTTTCCTTTTATAGATTTTTATTGTATACGTGTTTGAATATAATATAAAGAAAATGTTCAATAATTTAAAATATTAAAATAATTTAAAATACTTGAGCACTTCTACTAAAACATTAAAAAAAACCTTCTCTTGGAAACTTAAAATTTTGGACCAGGCGAATTATGAAAATATCGCTACTTAAAAGTCACTGACTTACTTTATTTAACTAGATAAATAAAGGTGAAGAGTAAGCGTCATATACGTAGAATATACACACGTCGCTAGATGTCCGGTTGTGTGTGTTAACGCTAAGTTAGAGCTGCAACATTTAAAAAAATCCTAGAAAGATGAAACTTGATAAATTAACTTAGGAACACCTGAGAATGTAGACGTCAACAAAAATTACGTTTGTATTTTTGACAGTCTGAGATGGACCTGGTTCTGTTCCATTTTGAATCAACAGTCCTGGGACACACATAGCTCTTGAAGATAAAGTGGAGTCTTAAGGATTGATGTCCTATGTTGTACTTTAGAGCTATGTATTAATTTAGCTTTGTGTTTAGAAATTGCACGGTAACAAGATTATAAATAAGATATTCACTCTAATTGATAAAATATACATTAATTACTTTTTTGTTGAGGAGTATTTTAACACCTATAGCAACGATATTAATCCTAGTCGGGAAAATATTCGTTGCTTTGTTTTACTTCCCACATGATATGTCCCCTGAAACAATTTGTTCCGAGTTCCGGGATGGCCAAAAATGTATTAATTGGGAATCGAACTGAGCCCTAGGTGGTTCAAAATTTACTAGAGTAGTGGTCTCAAGCTAATAAGCCATCCAGTTGTAAGCGATGAAAAAACTACTGTTCCTAATAAAATTAAAAAATTTATAATTTGCAACTTGTTAGATAGGAACCTTCAATTTGTTAAAATCCATCCTTTTAAGAATGTTGAAGCTAATTATGAAGTATATTTAACATTATAGTTTTTGGTTGGGAAAGCATTTTTTACTCTCGTAATGTAAAAAATGTGTTCTAAAATAAACAATGTTAGGTAAATTTTCATTTCTATTTAAAATAGACTAGAATACTTATTAGTAAAAGCTCAATTAACTTAAGGAAATGCAACACATGTTTCACCATTGAAAATGTTAAGATAGGTTTCCAGCAATATGTATTTAAGCATAAAAGTTTGTCAATCAAGAGAGTAAGAATTGTTTCCCAACATTAATCTATCATTATAAACTATTTAAAACTCGCTTGAGCACCCTTTAGGGTGAAATGAAACCGTGAATGACCGAAATCAATTATAAGTGACCACACTTCTGTTAATGGCTCCAGAACCATCTGCGGTCCTAAGTGAATGCTCTCACCTTTATCCATCCTTCACCCACCAATTCCACTTCGTATTCTCTTACACCCCCTTCTCCCAAAGGCACAGAATCCTCTCATCAATTCTAACAATCTCCCCGGTAATCCGCCCCAAATTGAGGAGGCGACGAGCCCTTCGATATTGGATCTCTCTGGGAGATCTCATATTTGTTCTACCCCCCCTATTGAAATTATTGTCGGGTTTGTTAGGGTGTAAAAGGAAACTAGAGCACTGCGCTTACATATCCTTTCGTATACCTAGTTGATTGATTAAGAACTTTGTGTCTAAAATGTCTAGTGACTGGATTAATATGGGAAAGATTTATTTCTTTAATCATTTCACAATGTAACATATCAAAACTTTTTTAGCACGTAACTATTTTGAAAATTTCCTAGTTTATTTAATATGGCGCCATCATAAAACTTAGTAAATCCACCCCAAAAAGTAACGTTTTATGCTAAGTCAGATACTTAACCTATCATTTATTATAGAAACTAGTAATATTAACAACGCTTCTTACTTTTATTTGGTGTTGATAGGTTAACATTTATAATGATAATTATTAACTCCAAGTAAACTCTGTCTGGGCTAATTGCAACAAAATTGCCTTCCACTTGTATTAATTAACTAACTGATACGAACATGTTTCACATAAGACTTGCTATAATATTACAAAGTCATAATGAAGTAATATCTAAAACAAGATAGCATTATTAATTTTCAACACTAAATTTGTCCACTGCTTTTTGTCGTGAGGTTGTTAAAACGGAAATGGGTGTGGGGAGGGGGGTATTCATGAGGATCATGAGGGGATTGAGACACTTGATAAAACTGTATACATTCTTGGTCCTACTCTTACTTACTCTCTGAGCTAAACATTGTTTTAACTATAAAATGCACAAGAAAATATATTAATCAACATCAATTAAAATATTTAATATAACATTTTTACGCCTTTGATTAATCAATTAATTAACAAATTTATCATTGATACTAAAATAAAAATTAATAAAAACAATTCCCCGTGATATTTAACTATTACAGATGATATAATAATATAAGACAAAGTATCAAAATATTGAATACTACCTGACATTATTCCCTGAATAGGATCCTCACGTTTAATATTCTTATGTCGAATAATCTATTCCTATACATCCATAGAATATTTTATTCTGAAAATTTAGAAATGACACCTGGACACGGGAATCGATCCCACGTCTCATTTTTCAATTTTCACAATATGATATCTAGATGGAGTAATCCTCACTAAAAGCATAAACAATAGCTTTGTCTATTTGAATCTTATAGAATATTTGCTTTTATAATACAAGAACATATTTTCCCAATATTTAATGCATTCATTTAGATTCAAGGGAAAAGATAGGAAGGTAACATAAAGATAGGAGGGTAACATAAAGATAGGAGGGTAACATAACTATAGGAGGGTAAGATAAAGATAGGAGGGTAACATAAAGATAGGAAGGTAACATAAAGATATGAGGGTAACATAAAATGCAAAATTGCATGGAGTATTTATGGTATGGTACAGTACATAATTGTAAAACACTGTTTTAATATTAATTTACCATGCATTTAGAAGTTTTTTCAATAATTTAAAATAGAGTGCTATTATATATATTATCTAGACAGTTTCATCAATAAACACCAGATTATTGTAAAATTAATGGTACTATGTTGATAGAGAATTAATCCACACACACAAATGTTAGATTATTGTATTAATAAAATGAAGAGTTTTTTTCTGTCTGGTTGAAGTAAAGAAACGCTTTGTCCGCGCTAGTAACGCAATGTATTGCGTGGTTACTCCAGGCAACATTTATTTATTTTTACTAGTTGTTTTAGTTTTTTTTAAGCGTATGACATTACTGAGAGGAAGGAACATGACACTCAGTTAGGTCGCCTGTATGTAGACTATTCGCCGGTTTCCCAGGGTACACCTGTGGAGGTTGTCTACACGTGAGATGATGTGATGTTAGTGAATATGGATGGATATGTAGGCCAGTGAGAGTCTTAAACCTAACTCAAGCCTAATTTACTGACCCCTGTTGACCGTTGGGATAGTTCACCTTAAGAGAAAAAAAAGCCAAGGTATCACCAGGGAATCGAACCCGGGACCCCTATACTCGTAGCCAGGTGCGCTGACCACTACATGTTAGTTAAAAGTTTTACCGGGAATCTAAGTAGGTTAATGCAAATCATTATTCGGTATTTATTTTACGATTCAATAACCAGATTATGCTATTTACGATATAAAATGAAGCATAATTTTCAGTGAGTAAATACGTGAAATGTTTCCTGAATCCCGGACATCATGTAATAATAAATACAATAAATTCCTAGGGGTGGCATTTTTGTTCGGGCGCGAGAGTGATTTGGCCTCCCTTCCGTTTTATGGCTGTTGATAAGGAAGTGGGAAGAATCGGAGGGGGAGAGGGTGTGGCGATGAAGAGAAAAGACCACAAGAGAATCTGGATTACTGGAGAGGACATTCAGGGGTGGAAGATATATTATGTCCTGTTATCCCCACGGCCATATGGACGACGCTGGGCGAGATCTACTGGCTACACTATCTCCCGCTCTGTGGGGAACACTATCAGGACATACAACAAACCAAGGACCATTGCATTCGAACTGATACATTGTTACGCTAGTTTTAGATTTGAGCAAGGAATTGTTAATTTAAGGTGCATAAAACTGTCACTCAGGGCGTTTCAAACTGGTTTCTCAAGTATAGTCGCTAATGATCAACCAATAGCCTTCAAAATCAACCAAAGATCAAACCTAAATGGACGTAGAAAGATAGTATTATAAATGTAAACTAAATTTATATAATAAGTGTCCTAGAAGATATAATACTAACCAATAAACGCTCATTAATTTTGGATCCTAGAACATTTTAAGTAGATTAATTTTTAAATACACAGTTCAATTACTGTCCATTGTTCTCCGTCCAATTAAACATAAAACAAAATAAGTTGATGACAACCTAAATATGTTTTAACAAGAGTATACAAACATATTTTTGCACATAGTTTATATTTGTGTATTTTTAAATTTAATTAAAATCTAATTTAAATAAATGTAGTATAGAAAAGTAGATTATTTAATTACTCTAATAAGCAACAAACCTAAAATAAATGTTAACCAAAAAGTAGTACTTAATATATATATACCTTGTATATCAAGATAGTTGAAAACATAGGTATTATTTATATTATTTTTAAGTTTTTTATATTATTACGTTTCTTTAAAAATGTAACAGATATTCAAATATGGTTCATTGGGTAAAATTCTCATCGTAGCTTAGAATAATGTGATGTTTTACTAAATATAAGCCACGAATATTTAAGGAACTTCAGTAATGTTACTGGAGAAAGTGTGGAAAATCAAACTGTATAATAAAATCTAGTGTAGTCTGTTTGCTAAGGCAGAGCTAGGAATTCTAACCACTCAACCAACCTTGCCAATTTAAGCGTATATCACATAATAAAAAAAACTATAGCACTTTTCTCTTAAATGTTACATAGATACTTTTGCAATTACACGCTTTATTGTACGAAAAAAAATTAATGTGTGGCCTCCATCACATGAATGACTGGGTCGTTTGATTTCTAAGAATCTACCTTTTCTTTATATCATATTCATTTGACGGTACGGTAAGACGGTGTCGGCCCCAGCCGAGTAATACAGCCACCAGCACCCGACAAGGATCAGATCCACCCACAGCATCTAGAACTCCGCCACAATGCTCTTCGTTCATCACACAAGGTGAAACTGCAACCACACCATCCCGGATACGTTCACACAGCCCCTGCAAGACAGTCCGATTCCGTCGAGACTCCAATCTACAATGCCAAGGGAGGACCAAATGCAGATTCTGGCTGCTATACAAGAACTATCACAGACTGTCAACTCGAACCAGGACTACTTTCATCACATCGAGGAGCGACTGGATCTACTAACACCCACACCAAGGTCATCAACCAGGGTGGCAGCACCACTCGCGCCCACGCAAGAGGCCTGGACACCACTTCTGCCCCCAGAGACTCCACTGTTGGATGTTGATGAGACCGCCACACTAGCACTACAAGCAAAGACATCCGAGCTGCAACTAGGAAGGGATAAGCACCAAGCGAACTATCTACTGGCAATCGAATCGCATTATCCAGACCTTCCGGCGGCAGCTGGAGGAGACGCTGGGGTTCGTTCCCCCGACACCAGCGCTGATGCCAGCATACAACATCCCACCATCGAGAGGAAGTGGCGGGTTCCGGCGTCGTGGCAGAGGCCGGAGAACGCGAGGAAGATGATTACTAACAATAAATATATTGTAATTGTTATGCTTACTGTACCTCATGTATGTATGTAACATATGTATGTATCTTTGTCAATAAAAACTGCTGTCTTCTCCCCTCACGACGGCTGCCCCCGGCTCTCCACTTCGTCCCGCACGTCGATGCCCGGAGAAAGAGTATATAAGCGTGGACAGGGTGGAGAGCGAGATCAGTCGGACGTGGGAGGAGACGCCAACAACAAGATACTTATACTACACATCACACGGCTAACAAAGTAACTCAACCAACCCTAGAACTATATTATTATTTATAATATTTGGGTGATAAAACGAGCTCATGATGTTATTAAGTCATTTGTTAAAATCTATATTAAATCATTTATAAAGATCAAATGAGTATAATCTATAGCATTAAGGACATGAAAGTTCATTGCTGCACTTACAAAAAGTACGCCATCACCTATTCCTATCTTGAGGTTGTTCCAACCAGTCCACCTCATTACACCCTAGATCTTTCAAGTCCATTCTGATGTCATCATTCCATCTGCGTCCAGCTATTCTCAAGGGTTTCTTCTCTTTGATCTTCCCAATCAATACACTGAACATGGCTCTAGATTGTTCCATTCGCGCTGCATATTCTGCCCCCCATGATCTAATAATGCCTTGTGATGAGTAAATTGTATGTAACTCATCAGTATGTAACCTCCTCCACTCCTCTTCATCCTTCTTCATAAGCACCTTGTATTCGACCACCCTAAATTTGTTTTCGTCGTCCAAGGTGAGAAGCCCATGTTCCACAACCATAAAGAACAACCGGAAGAACTCTTGTTTTGTATATTCTGAGTGTTACACTCCTTGACAGCAGGCTAGATGTCTACAACTTACTGACCGAGTAAAAACATGAATCCTGACTCTATTAGTTTCCTAATTTCCACTCTAATATCGTTATTGCTAGTTAAAATTGTTCCTAAATATTTAAACTCACTAACCATCCAAAATGGAGTTATCTCTGAGTCATTATAGTTCAGAACCTGTGTTATCTGTGTGATCATATTCTTAGTATTTTCAGCGCTCACTTTTAAACCTTCCTTGATAGCCTGTAATAAAATGTCTTCATTTCTTTCAACACCTTACTTACTATTCCCCAACAAAGTTAAATCATCTGTGTATCCTAATAGCTGCATTGTACTGTTTAATGTCAACCCTGTCTGTGGTTCTATTCCGGGTGGGTGTAATGAGGGCGATTTCTCCTAAATGGTTTTACGCTCTCTCGTTGCCCAAGCAAATGTGGGTACACTTCCTATAAAGTTAACCTTATTCATTCTTAACCCATTAGTGTAATTATTAATAAATAAGCGTACAACCAGAATGTGAAGCAAGACGCGGTAGGCCTACTAAAAAAAGCTAAGCTAGTACTTAGATCAAATAGTAATAAAACCACTAAACTAAGATTCTATTTGAGTTTACCATCTGATAACAATATTGTGTAGTAAGATGTGCTGACAAAAACAAACAAACAAACAAACAAACAAACAAACAAAGATGTTGGTGTCCAATTTGAAACGATTCAGCGCGCACTAGCACACATTATTCAGTTTCAAACTCTAATTCTCTGAGCACCAGCCAGCGTTTCTCCTCACAATCCTAGAGAAATTTGTCTTGCTTTGAACAACCTTCTCTCTCTCTCTCTCTCTCTCTCTCTCTCTCTCTCTCTCTCTCTCTCTCTCTCTCTCTCTCTCTCTCTCTCTCTCTCTCTCTCTCTCTCTCTCTCTCTCTCTCTCTCTCTCTCTCTCTCTCTCTCTCTCTCTCTCTCTCTCTCTCTCTCTCTCTCTCTCTCTCTCTCTCTCTCTCTCTCTCTCTCTCTCTCTCTCTCTCTCTCTCTCTCTCTCTCTCTCTCTCTCTCTCTCTCTCTCTCTCTCTCTCTCTCTCTCTCTCTCTCTCTCTCTCTCTCTCTCTCTCTCTCTCTCTCTCTCTCTCTCTCTCTCTCTCTCTCTCTCTCTCTCTCTCTCTCTCTCTCTCTCTCTCTCTCTCTCTCTCTCTCTCTCTCTCTCTCTCTCTCTCTCTCTCTCTCTCTCTCTCTCTCTCTCTCTCTCTCTCTCTCTCTCTCTCTCTCTCTCTCTCTCTCTCTCTCTCTCTCTCTCTCTCTCTCTCTCTCTCTCTCTCTCTCTCTCTCTCTCTCTCTCTCTCTCTCTCTCTCTCTCTCTCTCTCTCTCTCTCTCTCTCTCTCTCTCTCTCTCTCTCTCTCTCTCTCTCTCTCTCTCTCTCTCTCTCTCTCTCTCTCTCTCTCTCTCTCTCTCTCTCTCTCTCTCTCTCTCTCTCTCTCTCTCTCTCTCTCTCTCTCTCTCTCTCTCTCTCTCTCTCTCTCTCTCTCTCTCTCTCTCTCTCTCTCTCTCTCTCTCTCTCTATCCGTGGCGAGCTGAGTCAGTGGTCTCCACCCCCCACCCCCCACCCGTCAATCCCTTGAGAGCAAACTTCGTTAGAGGACTTTACTCCCCCATTCTAACCGTGCGTGGTGAACTGTCGCCATTAGTCGTCGCTCTGAAAACAATTACTAGGACAACAATGACCGCTACACGCCTACCACCTACTGATTAAATTGTCCTCAAGCTCAGAACAAACCATTTTATTGCTCCACAGAAAGCTTCGTTAGAATTAGTGTTTAAATGATACCCCCGTATCTCCTGTCTACGGACTGGGAATGTGATACACAGCGTTTAATTTCACAGTTAAATTCGTGTTGATTAACGTTTAAACTTTAATTTTTGAGTTCTATAATATATTTATAGAAATGTTTACATGTTTATAATACATTATAAACTCATGTATGGTAAATATCAGGTTATCGGGAACATCCTTTATATCAAACAACTGAGAATCTTCTATTACAATCATGTCCTGCAGAATACAGTACAGTACGAAGGGATCACCCAAATAGCACCAATCTACCTTGCTTAGGTACCTGACAGAACCTGAATTGCGTCAAGGACCCAAAAACAAGAACCGAATTGTTCCCACGGCACATTGGAAAACCAACATTAACAAGAAAAGTGAGTTCCTGAGCACTCGAACTCTTTAGAACCTTTTCAATCATAGCAATACATTTTTATACTTAAAATCTAACAAAACAAAATAAATAAGACAATCTTGGTAAAGTCGTCCCTGGAGAGGGTTTTGTTGAAGCGGGTTGCAGTAATTATCTTGACAGGAGGTGGGAGGGTGGACCAGCTTCCCCTTCCATCCCACCCCTCGCTCCCCAAATAGAATAGCTCTCTGGGGTGTACTCTTTTGGGTAGGGTGTAACGTTGGGGGTTGAGAAGGCTCTTCTTTCAAGTTTACAATTTAAAATGCAAGGTTCAAAGTGTTATCTAGCCAAGGTAAATAACCTTTAGACCTGCCAAATTGCCAAAAAAATACATAGTACTTGACCGGGTTTGATTCCTACTGGGTGCATTGAAATAGGGAGGAGGGGATAGTATTTTAAAATGTAGTTTAAGGCTTCTCATCCGATTTCCAGGTTTACGTTTTAATTCCTTACCTTGCTATTTGTTTATTTATATGAGGTATTTGACGTGCACTTCCTGAACCGACTGATTATATCAGCATATCTTCTATGTGCGAGAGAGAATTTATCTACCATTTTTGCCGGGAAAAGTATTTTCATACACCTTCCAGTGCTACAATGGACATGAGACCTACGGCCTTACTTACCCTCCGAAAGAAGTTGTGCTACGGATTTTTATCGCTCAAGAATAATTCTTCAAGCCAAGCTGGGTTTGAACCCACGAACATCTAGTCCTGAGGGGAGCACTTTACCCCAAGACCATCAAGGTTGATATTATCTTGTTAACTCAGTGTTAATGGTTTAATTAATTACTAGCAAAAGGTTGTACCAATAAAAATATATTGTACACCACGTCATGCTATCTGTGAGCATATTTACACTAATGAGGTAGGAATATAAATAAAGGTACCCAAATTTTCATCAAAGGAGGGTGGAAAACAATTTAGTAAAAACTATTCTCAGTACACCAGGTCTATATTCGGCAACTGATAAAATTAATATAAATAAATAAAGTATATGTTATTAGTGGATGTATATGTTGTTTATGGACGCCACGATGTAATCTTACCAGTATAGTTTGTAACAATAAACAAAAATTCAGATTCAATGGCTTCCACGTCATTCCTTCTCGACATCACTTTAATAAAACTGTGAGTGAGCCGGTCACCCTAACAAGACAACCTCAAATACAACTTTTTCAAGTATTAAAGGGAATATGAAGGGCAAACACAAAATACATGGTTTTCTAGTGAATACAATAATATACGTAGCCACAAAAATAGATCAATGTTATAAGACATTTTGTTTCACTAGTCAAATATTAAATAAAATGTCTACATGTGATACATAGTGATAATTACAACACCAAATGAATGTTTTTGGTAATATTGTAAAGAAATCCCTTTCTTGTCTCCTTGTCAAGCTAAATATATATTAGGATGTAGCGCCAGATAGAATCAATTAATATTGATAGCACGTATATTTATTTTCCCCAGTGGACGTTGGTTCGACTAAGACACTCATCTTATCGGGGCCTCTGTAATAAATAGGTTGACATAAAACAAGTACTTGATGAGCTAAGCTATATACACAAAAAGTATGGTCTAACAGAAATTACTTTCCAGAAAAATACATGTCAAGACACACAACAACAAAAATAAACAAACACCACATAATTATTCTATGCCATAATTGCTCCTGGGACTGCAAGGAAGAGCACTGATATGCTTTGCAGACGTTTAGAAATCCCGGGAAGCTGTTTGACATCTGGAGAATATAATTTTCATCCAAATGTTGGCGAAAATCATCAACAGGTTTTTGAACATAATTGAAACCCCAGTGGGACTTGAGCATCAATCCACTACATCTCCAACTTTCGTACCTGAGTCAGGGACTCTTGAGGGTGGCAGAACACTGTGTACCATCGTAGACAGAACGTTTGACGCCCATGATGGGGAACAATCACCCCGTCCCAAGGCACCCACCACTCTCCTACCTTCTGAGTGGAGCCACGTACCGTGATGGGGAACAATCACCCCGTCCCAAGGCACCCACCACGCTCCTTCCTACTGAGTGTGCCAACACACGCAGTGAGAATGTTGGGAGCACCAACCCCTGCTAGTCAGCGAACACGTCATCACTGGGTTTCTCGGGAAACCTCCTCCCCCACCGTTTAATGCCCCTTGACTGGAGGAGTTAGTCCTCCTTAGGGACACCAGCATCACGGAGGAGGTCAGAAACTCGGTTTTCAGAGGCATTGACCCTAATTGGGCCAGCGGGAACACTCGTGGAGTTGTCCTGACCAAGACTGAGTGCGCACCACCAGCCGCTTGGTGTGTGGTGTGTGGTGTGTGGTGGGTGGGGGCCCCTGCCATCCCATCATCCCCACACAGATGACTCTACAGAGCTTCAGCCGTCCATCCCCCCGGGCTGCTAACATGGAGGCATCCTGTAGATATGTTGATCACGTCAATCTGAGGCAGGAGGCAGATCTATCGCTCCTACACTCTTCCATCGTGAGAACCTCCGAGCTAGCGCGAACCGCCACGAGGAGTCTCAAACCCTGAAGAGCGGACAGCACCAAGCCCAGCGCTACCCCCAGGTTTTTTACCAGTTCAAAAGTTTAAATTTTGAGTTTAAAGTTAGACAAAGGAAAACTAACGACACCTTACATAAAAATGTGTACTTCTGAAATTAAAACCAAAGGTTAGAAACGCAGATATAGTCTTTCTTTATCAAACAAAGTCACTTAATATAGTTAATTTAATTCCACACCTGAGATGCATCGGATTTATTATAACACTAAAGTTAAGGTATAACACTGAGGTCTTAGACTTTCACGTAAATAAGCTATAGTCACTTATGAAACAAACTTTTAAATAGTCTAAAATTAGTTAATTATCTTCTAAAATAAAAATAATTGAAAACCAAATGGGAATTTAAAAATGTATATTTTAACTGTAGTTTAGAAAAAAGTTTCACTCCTGAAAATCACAAATGAATTATTTTTTAGTGGCTGACTATGGTGAATCAATATGTAATTTAGTGAAACTTTGAGCAAAGATTAAGATGGCTTCTATTTCACTAAAAATATTCAAGTTTGTATAAGCTAATGGTTGAAGATACCATTGTACACGAGATAGAACAGCAACAAAAACTTTCTTTACTTCACTTTGTAGAATTAATCGAACGGAATTTATACTTTCAAACACTACAGGGGATCATGCCTCCATTTTACAATCCTTTATATAATTTATACTATAAGAGTGTTGTACTATATATATCGGAGAGAGATTGATTCTCTTCTGTTTTTAAATAAAAACTCAGTGGAGATAGATTTTGTAAAATTCAATAACAATCAAAAGTTTATATTCCAAACACATCAATCTTTATAGAAGTGACTAAACAAAAGCAAAAAAAACTCGTTGGGAATACCATTAAAATATGAATATTTTAAATGCAAAAAAAATAAATAGCAAAAATATTGTTAAAATAAATAAATTACACAATGTGAGATAGCGTTACTGTATGACAGGTACAAATGTATAGGTCATATTGTTTTTTAAATTACTTTTAATAGCAATTCCAGTGCTGTTATCAGGTCATAAAAATTACTACGTACTTCAGATTACTCTAGCATAAAATATCTAAATCCTTGATTTGTTAGTAAAAATGTGTAAACAATCTTTATTTTTTTTAAATTGAGATTGCTGGCGTGGAAAGAAGAGTGGATTCTAATGCCACATGATTCTATTCTGCATAAAAACGTGTGAAACTTTTGTAGCAAAACATAATCTAGTTGAGCTATATATTTCATTCATCATTATATCAGAGTAGGCCCTAATGCAAACGAGTATGGAAGGATTGTCACTAAACAGTACAGTGCAGATATTTAGCTATGCAGGTTATTCAACTTTGTTAGGAATCTGTTACAATAAATGCAGACATTTTTTAGAAGCTAGTAAGGAAATAGTTTTAAAGTCAACGATGAAAAGATTAAGGCCCTGTTGCACAAAATATGATATTGATTCATCAATCACCGGAGTGCCAATAAACTTGATCTAAGATAAAGAAATGTTTGGGTTACAACAAATTTAATTAAGGATCAAAATATCCACTCACCTGACTGTATATTATATCAAATAATCAAGTAAAACAAACATGGCAACACTGTAAAACGCACTGTATTTGGAAAATATGATTGTGAAATGACTTAAATTATCCAACAAAAGGTTGGCTATGAAGTATAAACTTTATGTCTCTAGTAGCTTAAGCTACATTATATTTTTTATACAGTACTCATTTCAATAGATTGAGATTTCGGACACATCCCTCAAGAAAAATGTTTTAAACAAGAATTGCAGTGATATTATTAAATATACACAATAAAATGGAATCAGTCCAAGCCTCATCTCAAATATTATTCCTTTATGATTAAATAAAAGCTAACTTATTTCCTGTCTCTGCTTTGGATCTAAGCCATTCTCTAGCTTAAGTGCATCGTTAAAAAAAAGCCCAATTGGAAGACACCATAATTTATACTACCATGCTTAAAAATAAGTCACACTCAAAATAAATATGTAAAACATAAACTTTACTTTGATTAGTCACTTAAATAAGAATCCAAAAACTAATCTAGTTATTAAAACGTATCACTTATCAACAATATGATCGGAGGATCAAAAAGTTGATGGGAGAGAATTGACTGGTTAGCTTGACCAGAAAGTTGATTGACAATCACGTCCTGATGGTTAATGGTGCAACTAAAAACGAGGTTTGAAACACTGATTGGAGATCAACTTACATCTGATTTCTAATCAAGACACTGATTAATGTTTCTGCAACCGGCCACAGGTATATGATTACACAGAGTACACAAATCTAGGATGATAATTTAGAGATTACTTCGAACAACACATCATTTGACATGGTTAATGAGTATAAATATTTAGGAACAATTTTAACTACAATAACCATACTATAGTATAAATTAGGAAAATAATACAGTAGGGAAATGCATGTTATTAATCATTCAGTAAGTTGTTGGCATCTTGTCTGCTGTCAAGGAATGTAAAACTCAGAATATACAAAACAATAATTTTACCTGTTGTTCTTTATGGGTGTGAAACATGGCTTCCTACCTTAGATGATGAAAAGAAATCTAGTGTTTTTGAAAACAAGGTGCTTAGAAATGTATTTGGTCCAAAAAGGGATTATGCTAGTGGGTAATGTAGGAGGCTACATAATGATGAGTTACATACCCTATTCTCATCACAATACATTGTTAGGTTAATCACGTCTCCTAAATTACGGTGGGAAGGATATGCAGTGTGAATGGGAGAATCTAGAACTTTGTTAAAGGTATTGACTGGTAATGGGAAGATATTGGTGGGAAGATCCCATTGAGAAGACCTAGAGGCAGACAGGAGGATAGCTTTAGAATGGACCTGAAAGAATAGGGTGTAATAAGGTGGACTGGATAGAACTAGCTCAAGTTAGGGATAGGTAAGTATGGCAATGAACTTTCTAGTTCCTAATGACATAGGGTATAGAGTATATCACTAATTAAAGTGCTCTTGCTATTAAATTATACTCGAGATTTTTTCCATTATTAATACAAACAATGAAATCCTAATAATATATACCTCCTCTCATCAAAAAATGATGAACACAGTGTTTGCTATCAGCAAATTATTAATTTATTCAGCTGAAACTATTATTTAAAACGTGTTTAAAATTTTACTATGGGGCTGACTCAACTAAAATATAATATAAGGCTCTTTATGCTATTCTATAACACAATTAATTAGGAAAATATGAAAAGCTTCATCTTCTTCACTTGGAAGGACGCCGAGAAATGTGTTCCATAAAATCCCAGGTTCCAAACCTCATCAATTCCAAATATGTGAGACTTAAGCCATCCATGGGTTATTCTTATACTAAAAAGTTTGTAATGCAAATTAAGCTTTAAACTTTAAAACATTGGGCAAAAAAATGGTTCATATCATGTAAACATTGGAAATGATTAAAACAATAACATTAAATTATCTCCATATGTTATATAAAATGAGCACTTTAATGATTATATCGCCCAAGGAACCAGGATAGATACAATTTCAACTAGCATTAGAATTTATTGTTCATATCGATACTATGTTTGGGTCGATTCCTTTAACGTCATAGTCAGTTCAATAAATAATAATTATGGCCGGTGATGATAAACAAACTACGTTTCTCAAGGAATATTATAGATTATCTTAAATATTTCCTTTAAATTGGCCATTTATTTTGTTTTAGGTCTGTAATTAACTATATATTAATAGTATATAAATAAAAGATGAATGTGTACGTTTCCATGTAATATTGATAAGCTGGTTATAATATTAAATATTTTAAATGAAAAATGTACTATACCAAAAATTGTGTTAAATAAAATAAAATATACAAATGTATATGAAAGTATGTTGTAATTTAAGTATGTACAGTACATCTGTCTGCACACACATGTTCTAATAATAAAATTAATGAAGACAAGAATTATTAGGTTTCCTGTTTTCATCTGTCCTACGGACCTTCCATATTTGCCTTTATCCCTCCTAGATAAAATATAATGTCGCGCATTATATCAGCTCAGTTTAGTTGTACTAGGGCCAAGCAAAAATATTTTGTAAGCACTTTACCAACTGAGGCACCACTCTGCTCTTCCCTGTATTTTCTAGGAGAAATATTTTGTCTGAGGGCGGAAGTGGCCTGAAGGTGAGGGCAGACGAAGCACCGCGTCTTACTACCCGTTCGGGTTATACGCTATAGTACTTATTACGCTAATGGATTAGGAATTGGGAAGGTTGGATTTAGAGGAAGTTAACCCGCATTTGTGTGGAGGGAGAGTGGAAAACCACCCCCAGTTCACCCAACCGAGATTTGAACCCCGATCTCCCCGACCTCGGCAGTCGAGCTCAACACGACTAGCGCGTTGGCCAACTAAGCCACCGAGGCGGGTCAGACGAAGTATTCACGGTGAGACCTAAAGTAGTAGAAATTTAAGCAATAGTGGCGAGTAAATAACTTGATTGACCTTTATTAATTATAAACATTTTAGAAAACATTCTAATTGAATCTTTCGTAAGGAGTAAATGAATATAATATAAACTAAGACTTAGATATTGTCTTTAATAAATTACAAAGGTATGAGTTCAAATAAATTTAATTAATAGATCGAATATTGAGGATAAATATCATTATGATTAACACTTATACAAGTTGTTTATACTCAATGTTTTCTGTTTTTCCTTAACACACTTTGATATTTAAAATATTTACCTTGATTACATTTGTTATAGTATGAGTCAAATTGGTCAAATTAACAAACAGGACATATTACACAATTAACTAACAAACTAGTTTTTAATGAAAGTGAAATAAAATATATTAAAACAACAAATTAAAACATAACTATTAAAAAGTTGGTGATTGTTTGAATTGTAAAAGCTACTTTATAAAATATTTTGAGTCTATTTTTAAAAACTTTTTACGTACCACAGTCATGGAAGTTGTTAGGTGATGTAACACGATGTGTTACCACGACTCGTGGATGTAAACAGAGTTTATATTTTATTAATTGTGTTGAGTGAGAGGAAATAATGTTGTTACATTAAAGTTGATCATTTTGGTTGAAAAGTACGCTTCCCTTTATAAAACAATAACGTGCACTTTCTGAAATCAACACATTAGAATTTCTATGAGCGAGAGCTAAAGGGCCCACCAATTTTGCCGGGAAAGGTATTTCCACACGCCTACCAAAGCTCTTTCACATACCGCAATCGGCATTGGACTGACGGCTTTACTTCCCCTTCAGAGCAAGTTCTGCTACGAATTTTTTTATCACTAAAGAAAAATCCATCGACCTCGGCTGGTTTTGAACCCACGACCATTGTGTCCTGAGCTGAGCATTTGATCCCAAGACTCCCGGAGTCTACCTCTATAAAAAAAGAAGCGAATGCGTGGTAGGAGATCTAAGAAAAACTGAAGGGTTATGGTAGACACGAAAAAACTGTATCCACGTTGAATAACTTTCCTGATCTTGCCAAGTTTTAAACTACATTGTGAAACTACAGCAATTTATTTTCTTAACGGACAAAGTTTAAGAACCCAAATTTATTTATTTATTTGATCTTCAATTCCTCGCAAGCAAGATGGTGGGTATGAATTATTCATATTGACTTATGAAAGCGGCCTGTTTTATTTCCGATGCAAGGTAAGAACCGAGCTAAGATAACCTGAGCCGCCCCAGTGCGTGAATGGCTTGGAATGCACGTTTGGGAGTCATCGGTCAAATTCAGGGAAGTGTCTTAATGACATTCCACTCTTAAATAGGATGTATTCTCTTTCACTAACTAACGTAATTTCTCTCTGGATTATGGATGTCATGTTTGTCTGATAATTAATTATCAAGAGAGTCAGGTAATCATTAAATTCGTAGATAAATGTAATTGTAATTCGGTCGGGAACCGAACTGTACAATAGGACCCCGGACGTGTAGTTGACCTACCTCCCTTCTTAGTTACGTGAACAAACTATATCGAGTGAATTAGAAGTTTTATAATTAGTATATAGTACTTATCTGTTTTTAATTAGCTTAACACTAAGGCTATTATGACTTATTATAAGTGTTAGTAATGGGTGGGGTATCTCATAGTAAATGCACCAGCATCAGTGAATAGTGGGAGTTAGAATGCCACTGTGTTCAATAACGTTCGAGAAACCATTTCCAAAGATTCTGGCTGAGATTAGAACCCCAGCTTCCTTTTTGACGGTAACCTGGTCTATTACAAGTTTGATACCTTAAATCATGACGTTGTGCAAATCTTAGAAATTCCGTTTTACAACACTTGTAATGAATAATGTTTAATTAATCTAAATAAGTTGAAAAATGACACTTGTACACGGGAATCGATCCCAGCACCAGTGATCTATCCAGGCTCAGGATCATTGCTCACTCATAGTTTAAGGCTGAGTCTGTGATGGACGTGCGGCAATCGTCAGCTACATATGAGCGACCAATAGTATCGCGAGCTATCTGCGACTCAGGAGGTATGTTATGCTGACAAGTCGCCTCCACACGTGCATACAATGATTTGCTACCTGTGTGTTGATATTCATTCAAACAAAATTTAATAAAACTTTTATGTTTAAATTTGCAAGCACCTAATTATACAATAATTACATTTCTCTAATCCAAAGTGACCTTTTCTTAAAGTTACTTCATTATAAATTGGTATCCTCTCATTTGGTATGGTTTTGTTTTTTAACAGTTTCTTTTCAGTTTTTTGTTTCTACTTCACTTCATTTAAATGCTAATTACGGAATAATTCTATTTCCACACCTTCCTTTATTTGTGTGTTTCTTTCTCTAGTCTTGCGCTATCTTGGAACAAAACTCTTTTAAAATTATAGCATTTGTCTCAAGCGCACTTTTAATGGGACTGTATTCCTCAATTTTAGTATTGGTATTTTATTTTGAAAATTTCACGTTGATTTCCTAAACCCAGATTTACAAATTCTCTCGATATTTAAGAACACCAATGAACACTAAACATATGATCCCAGAATGCTGTGTATGACTTACTATGAAAATTGACTTGATTTTATAGTTTTTTCTGCCTTTATGAAATTTAATGGAATTTTCCATCACAATTATTGAAAAGGTTTTAGTTGCTTTTAGTATTTTCTAACAAAATAATCAATGGTTTGACAGTTTTATTAGAATAATAGTATTTACAGGTAATATTCACAGGTAATAGGGGTGACAATTATTCCTACATTAAAAAAACTCCCAATAGCTTTTAAGGCTGCTTATAGTCCAAATATTCTTGAAATACAATTTTCTTTTCTTGTAAGAGGCCGCTAATCCTCAACTCTCTTTGTGCTATAATTATAAGTAATGTGAATTAAATTTAGGAATGCATAAATACATTTTTAGACATTAAATTACTTAAATCAATCAATAATTTATGAAGGTTTTAATCAGTTAAACTAAGGTAAATTTAGGTTATGATTATTTTAAAAGTAGTGAATTAAATTTAGGAACACGTCAATACATTTTTAAACACTAGCCTGGATTACTAAATATATATAATAGTTTTACTCTGTTAAACTAGGGTTATTATATATTTATATAGCTTGCGTTTAGAGCTCGATATTGAAGATATCAAAGTGAAGCTTAGCTACTTTAAATACATTTATAAAAACACTAGTCTTAATTTAATAATGAAAATATAAGGTTTTATGCAAATTACTGTATATGAGTAGAAGAATCGAACTCATGATTTTAATTATAGTTTCATAATTAAGAGTAGCTTATTAATGATTGATTTTTGAATATTAAAAATATTTTACGAATGTATCTAATTAATTGTTTTAAAATAAATACTTATGGAGGGTTTTTCATGAGAAATAACCTTATATGCTTATTTTTTTGTAAAAATATTTTTTCGAGGGTAGTTTGCAAACGACAGAATTTTTCAAATTTCTTACCAAACCATGGAATATTATGGAAAGGTGTATACAATTGTGTCGTACAATTTTTTTTAGAAGAGTAGTAATTAGTGTGTGGGTGCTTTTCTGCCACCCCTCGTCTCAAATTACGTCATAACGGATTAATCGGGCAATTAACACGTCTGAATGAGCAGGAATGTCAATGTATGATGTCGACCAACCGCAATTGAAATACTTGGACCACGTGGCTTTACATTCTTTACTCGGGCGAATGGTGATGCAAGTCACTTTCATAGAGGCTAGGTAGTTTAAGGGCAAGTTTCATGGTCACACTTAGGGCCAGTTTCATGGTCACACTTAGTACGCCTCAAGTGCGACGCTATAGTAAATACAAGACGACACCTACTACCTAGAACAGACTGGAATGGACCAGTTTCATACGCGAGACTGGCTCACTCCATTCGATTCTAGGTAGGTGTCGTCTTGTATTTAGAATAGCGCCACCCTTGTGTAACTGTAAAACTGTCCCTAAGTTACTGATATCCACAACTAGCACTATATTTTACGAATACAAAATGTACCTTCATTTTCAATTATCCTTAGCTATGTTTCAAACGTTAGATGAAATTAAAAGTGGTTGTATAAACTATTACATGCGTGAAAAATAGGATTACTTTATTTTGTGAGTATTTGTGTTTTAAAATATTTCTTAACTTAGAACCGTACACGCATCCTTTTCTCCTCTCTTTCTCTCTCTCTCTCTCTCTCATACGATTGTCTGTTTCTGTATTTCTATTGTTTAGGGTAACAAGTACCTATGTTCAAACTATAACTTTTTACGAAAGCGCCATAGATATACACACACACACACACACATATATATATATGTGTGTGTGTGTATGAAAACTCAGTTATTAAGAGATCAGTTCTTCTTAAATATCCAACCAAGGTAGCTAAAACTGTTATAAGACGTGAATTCACAACCACAATTCATAGTTTAGGATAATCCATTTGGAATACAAATCTAATGGAGATTTTTTTTCTATTATTGGGATGAAGATTGAAAAAAAAAGTCAGGCCTTTCCTCTGAAAATTTGACAGTAGATACAAGATTATTCATATATTATAAGTTCAAAAAACACACCAACTTCGGCAACACATAAGTGGCCATTTTACACTAACAACACATATTTAATGTTAACAGATTCCTATAAATCATTAAGATGTGACATTTTCTTTGATAAATATTTTTTGCATTGATACATGAGATAATTTGGCTATATTTTTTCAATTGATATCTATATTTTAGTAGCATGTCGAGGTTTTAAGCAGTAATACTCGTACTATTAGTGACTTAAACTATCCAACATTATTAAACGTGATAAGTAGTATCTATATTTCAAGCATTTGATAAAAGAGACTTAAATAAATACAGGAAACAGAAGCCGGATTTATAGTAAATATTATATGACAGTTAATTAAATTATACTTATTAATAAAGCAGGATAGGAAGTCTAAAATAAAGCTATGCATAGTAGTTATGTTAAGATATTTACTTGGATACTCAAGTTAAATTAATTGTGTTAAGTATTCTAGTTGACTTCAGCTATAAAAGCTAAGTTATAAGTACAAAATTATTTATAAAATTTAATAGGTTAAATTGACTAAATAAGCTTGTTTACTTAAACTAATAAAGTTTATTTACATTTATAAATCTAAACTGCAAAGGTTATTTTATTTATGTTGGCCAATTAAATTTTATTGGGTGTGTTTAAGTTCTGATCAAGGGCGCCGGCATGGAGATTGTATACATATTAGAAGTAGTTTAAATAAAATATAAAGTTGGCTAAATTCCATCCCACAGTGTTCGAAATTAGCGCTCAAACGGTGCCCTCAGCCGAAAAATGGAGAGTTATAAAATATAACTAATTATAAACTACCAAACTACTAACGAGAGCAATGGTAGGAATATTAACGAGTGTCACAAAGGTTTATTATTAATAGGATGATCACTGGGAGAAGTTGTCAGCACTCAAGCACTGACTTACCACCACTTATCATTATATTGAGGCATCCATAGTATTTTTATAACACCTAATAAAACATAAAAACAATACATGATCTCATGGACGAAACATGCATCGGGCAGTAACACCAGACCGTACGCCTGCAGGGTCCGTTACCGCAAAATATACACACAAGTGTGCATCCTATTGCAGAACAATCAAAACAAGGATTAACCATTCGTCACCCACCCCCTCAAACCGAAATAAGAACGAAAGGGTAAGTGTATACCATATTAATATATGGACTAAGTGATTTACTTTCCAAAATTTTGATCGGGTCTTAATACAGTTTCACTTGTTAGCTTTTCTGTTTTCAAACTTAATGTTTTAGTTTACCCTTATAAAAAAATATAATATCTTTTAATAAAGCATTTTTTCAACAAAAAAATTATTTTTTCAAACCTTGCACACATTTAACTTAGTAAATATGAACCAGAAGGCTTATTGCGATCATTCTAGAAAGATTATCTTAGTAAGCATTTACCAAACTTTGTCTAAATATGTCATATTTTTAACTTGCCTTACCACAAACGCAATTTCGTAATATTAAATTCGAATTTAAAAAAAGTTTTTAATGGTTTGCCTTCTCTTTTAGAAATGCCAATTCTTAATTATATTTTGTTAGCACCAAATAGAGTGATAAAACTTTTTTTTTAAGTCCCTTCCGGGTAAATGGAAATAAACCTCAATGTATTAATGATGTACTTGTAGAAGAATAAATGCATACCAATTTCTCAAAGCTTGGTTTAACTCAGCGGTTATTCAAAAATTAAAGCCACAAAATATTTAGGGTTATTTTAAAACCAGGATTTGTGTTTTGTGTCACACCAATAGGCAAATTTTACTAACGTAAATAAATTATGTGTGTTAAATTTTAGTATCAAATATGATCCGAATTTCTGGCCCCAAAATGATCAGCTTACTATCTTAAGTAAACACTGCGTGTTACTACGCATCCAGGCTATCCGCACACTTACAATAATGAGATAGAGACGAGTAAAGCAGAATTTGTAAGAAATGTGCTCGCATAAAAACACCCTAAATATACGTAGGTGGGATTCAAAAATTTACTTCTACGTTACCAACAATTCATTCTATTAGAGTGATGCCATAAAATGCACGTATGTGGGTGAAACAATACATAAAAATAAATGGGTGTTTTAGAGCCGATGTGTGAATCAGCTTTTGAAATCAATCCATTATCTCAAACGTTATACATTTTGGACACATGCGGACAGAGAGTATCGATATTAAATAATATTAAACATGATTTACAAAAAAAATTTTCACAATATTTAGGGTCGGGCCCTCCATCCCACATCTAACCCTACAGGTTTCTTTGTAAGCGTTCAAGATTGATATTTATTTTAATTTTCTAAATATATACTTTTTGTTTACAATTCTTCAATATGTTAAGCTCGGTCGCACGTCTAGAAGCTATAAACCTGGATATAATAATGTACCTTGGTCCTTCTTGCACCAAGTCCTAGATATATCTCGAATCCACTAAACATCCAACGGCACATTCTAAATATTCACGAGATTAAACTGAGTTGGCTGTGGGGAGGAAAATAGGATGTTTTAAGTTTTATACTTACATTTTAAATTCCGCAATAACGTAATAGAAAATGAAATACATACGACTACTAATCTCCTTTCCGCTACACTATTGTGGGCTATGGGATATATTTAGTCGTTTTGAGGTATTTCAAAATTAAATAAGCTTCCTTGCACTCTATCTCGGAATTAATAATTAAATAACTTATATGTGCCTAAAATACATGCTCTCGTAAATAAATATATATATATAGTTTGTAACGTATTGTTTTGTACCTATGTAAGCTAACACTAATTGTAATATAATACCGAAATAGTTATTGGCATTTTTAATACACACAATAGTATACATTTCCTCAGTGACTAAATGAAAAAAGAAATTAGAGAGGATGGTAGTATATAAATAGTAATATCAACAACTTGTTTTCTTTGCAAATAAATGTCTAGAGAGCTTGAACTATCCAATGACAAATCTCAGTCTACCCGTGTAATGAATCCTTTGGCTCACTAATTAATATTCCTCAAAGTGTAAAAACTAATAAACCTGTAGTTGAAATACTTTATTCAGTTTATTGAATCTTAAATCTTAAATCTAATGTTTTTAAATTAAAAAACACAACATATTTATAAAAATTAGCTCTACGCTTTAAATTTATTGAAAATAATATTGTTCTACTTACGAAACAATGTGTTCTATTGAATTGAAATGTTAAACATTGAATGCTGGGATCATTCAATATAGTTGTGGTTCTAGAAATTGCTACATTACACATTTTAAAAACTCTAGGAAAACATTGAGTGCAAATTAATTAGTGAGGCCGATCTAATCTTAATAATATATTTTGTTATTCGAATTTTTAATAAATAAGGCGTTTTCAAAATATCATGATCAATGAAAATGTCTTAGCTATAAGTATATTTTAAACAATAAATATTTAATATAAGTTAAATTTTCCAACTTTTCAAATTCTATAGATAATGCTTTTTAGATTTAAATTAAATATTATTAGTCAGAAAGGCTAGAACTTAAAGTTGAAGTAATTTTTATCCAATCATTTACTAAAGTAAAGATTTACAATAAATAATCACCACAACTTATTCAATATTTGTGACACTTTTAAAATGAATCATAAAAAAATAGGAAGGTCTGGAAGAAAGTCTTATGTTTTTGGAAACATTTCCAATTTAAGTGAATAAAGTGCCACATATGTACAGTACTTATTATTGAGCCTAGCAACTATTTTTTATAACGGCATAATACTATGCAGCCTAACTTTGTAGCCAAGTAGGTTGTGCAGTATAGGATGGTTTATTATTACAATTAACATATTAATACAAGTTGTATATTAAAAATAAAAATGTAGAGTACCCTAATTATTATTACTATAAATTAGAGTTATACATTATTATAATATGTGTGTATTTTAATAATACAAAGCCACAGTACAACAAATATGGAGTATTGTTTTTTACATACATATGTTTCAAACAAAAAAAACAAAGGAAGTAATAAATAAGGACTCACTTCGGTGGCCACGTGGTCTAACGCACTACTCTCGTGTTGGACTAGACTGCCCAAGACGGGAAGATTGGGGTTCAATCTCAGTCGGGTGCACTGAGTTTTTCTTTTACTAAATTGTTTTCCAAATCCCTTACACTCAAATGCGTGGTGCATCTCCTCTAAATTAAACCTTACTGATCCTTAACCCATTAATGTAATTATAACATAGGCGTATAACCCGAACAGGTAGTAAGACGCGATGCCCAAAATAAAAAAAGGAAGCGCATAGAACTCGATGTATTATTCGTATGAATTGGAAAATGACACCTGTACACGGGTCCTTTGGTTTAGCGCACCAATGCTCTATATCCGAGCTATCCGGGATTCGTCCCTTGGCCAGTCTTGTACTGTACATTTGGCAGCATAGCACATTGACTGTGATAATTACATCAGAACAGCCTTCTCGAGTCGAAGATGGCTGTGGTAAGCTCGTGATATTAATGGATCGCTCATATGTAGCTGACGATTTTCACACATTCATCACAGACTCTGCCTTAAACTATGAGTGAACAATGGTCCTGAGTATGGAAAAAATAGTTCTGTGGCAGAGCATTGGCACGATAAGCCAAAGGACTCAATATCCGTGCCCAGGTGTAATTTTTCAATTGATTCTAACACAATTCAGATAAGGCTGATCGCCGTAATTATTCCCCGAGCTTCAGATTTCATATATATGTATATCGTTGCTTTCTTCCAACTTATCCTATATATTACTTCGTGTTGTGCCAAGATTCTGAAATTGCTTGTTTGCGAGTAGAGTAGTTATTAGTTTAGGTTAGAGTTGATGTTACGTTCCTCGTGTGACTGTGGTAGGTTTGGGAAGGGCATAGAGGATGTTATCTATCAAGGTTCGAAGTTTGTAAGAAGTGTTTTATGTTCAGAAAGCAAATATAACTTGCCCAAATTATAAAGCAATATATTTTGAGCCTTTTATTGAGTATTTTACAAACATAATTAGCTGAAATGAATCAAGAGTCCAGGTTTCGTTTCCGACTGCCTTTACCGGGGTGGGGATTTTATTCAGATAATATAGGTTTGCACCATAAATTAATCTGAAGGCTAGTGCAGTCGTTAAATATCCTCCCTCCTCATCCTGTTAACTTTCTTTATATTGCTTGCTTATAGCAATTGTTACCAATGTAACGCACGAGTAAAAATAATATTTTACCCAAATGTGTTTGTTCAGAGACTGAGACTAATCTAATATTCGATGGTCCTTTGAGTGTATCCCTTATTTGCACGTCGTTTGATTACTGCATGTAGCGAGTCGTACCAAGTTCATAGTTCATTGGCTATTCATAAAGCAGTTCTGGCTAGCTGGACATGTGTGGTGTATTGTCACAGTAAACATTGCTCGTATGGCAATGGCAGGGTGTTAGCATTGCTTGGCGTACCCTTCAGTGTGTGGAAAACGTCACTTAGATGCTGGCGGAAAAACCAAACAAATCACATTAAAGTAAATATGTATTATGTTATTTTGCGAGATGCGAATATTGATTGTACCAGAAAATATTAAAGTTTTTTTTAAAAAAAGATAATGATAACTAACGGAAATATTCTTATTTTTAAAAGTTGAAATCACAGAATGATATTTTAAATATTATTTCAATTCAGCGTCAGATTGATAGTTAATGAAGACTTAAATTATAATGTTGTATTAGTATGTTGTATGAGGAAAAGAGGGCTTTAAATAACTAACTTGTGGATTATTATTTCTATATACAGCCATTGGTTCATGGTATTGTGACCAATAGCCTGTTGAAGTTTGGTAGATTATTATTTCTATATACAGCCATTGGTTCATGGTATTGTGACCAATAGCCTGTTGAAGTTTGGTGGGTTATATTTATATACTAAACTATTGATTCATGATGTGACAAAGTGCTGTTTAAAGTTTGCCAAAGATTTTTATTTCCAGCCACGTTCATCAGTGCATGTATTTGTTGATTATTTTTTAAATTTAAATAACTTCTCAGTTCTAACAGACTAGATCCTTACTACAACTAAAACACATATACCAAGAAACCTTTTATTATAATAAGTCAAATAAACCTAAATTCTTTTCATCTCTTCATAGAATTGTACTTTTTTTATACAAGCAATTCCCATCCCGTTTTAAAAACCTAAACATAATCTGGCTCAACTTAAACTAGTCTAGCTTGACCAAACCTTGATGCAGCAAAAAAACCTATTTTGACATAATTTTTACAATCTCGTGACCCCTCGGAGAAAGTATTGTGACCGTCAAAGATGTTTAGTTCGAGATTTTTAGGGGACGCTAGAAAATATAATTGTTTTTGCCGTTTTTAAAGCAAAACTTTTTTTTTGTCAAAAGTAATCAAATATTGCTTCAGTACAAACACAAAGTTTAATTTTCTTCACATGGTTATATCAACAGTTATTGAATATCTGCCAAGGGTGTCCTTGAATTTTAATGAAAACTTTTTCTTTTAGTTTAAAAAAAAATTGTTATCTACTGTCATTGCGCTCATAACAAATATTCAACAACTGCTGATATCACCATGTGAAGAAAATTAAACTCTATGTTTGTACTGAAGCTATATATATAAAACTTTTTTTTGCCAAAAAAATTTTTACTATAAAAACTGCAAAAATACTGGCTCTTTCTCTCGTTCCCTACACACCCTGGATTAAAGATATACATATATAAGTTTTTCTCTATACTCGATATCGATACTAAAGTCGATATCAACCCATTAGATAGAACTAACCAAAGTGACATTAATTATTATTTTTTACAATTTATGCACTATGTTAAGATAAGACACATAATCAACACAATCAACAACACTACTAGATATTTGAAGATGATTTACCAATATTAGGCTATAACTATTAAATAATACTATTTTGTACAAATAACACGTAAATAAAAGCAAGAATAATTTTGAAATACATATTATATAGTTGTCCTTAATGTTCAAAGTATTTTTTTAACTAAACTTTCTTTCCCAACTGCAAATTTTTGTTTAGGAAAACCAATATTTTGCCTGTCTCAGGATCCAGCTTGTTTCTCTTTTGGTCACAGATCAGACCTGCTGCGCCGAACAGCCCGGCCTCTCGGAGAAAACGGGAACACACAAATATTTTATTGCAAACTGTCTGAGATTTGAGTGAATGATTCGGTCTGAAAATATCAGCACTAGGTGGCAGCATTGGTTCGTTTAAACAGGTTGTAGACTCCTCTTCTTCATTTTGTTGGGTCAGTTGATGGGCCGGTTTTCAGCAGCCGAGCAGCTGATTTCATTGCGATTTCTTCTATTTTTGAAAGAATTTTTCGAGATATTTCTAGTTTTTCGATACTAGATACTATTTTGAATAACCCAATCGATACTCGATACCCCCAAGTGTCGATGGCATCGATGTATCGCGAAAAGTATCGACCCATCCCTAGCCTGGATATCGAGATTTTGTGATCTTCGAAACAGAAAAAGTTATTATTGCAATACCTGTTACAGGAACTAGAGCCGAAAACATTTTGTCAGTCAGGCTAGTACTCGGTATCTATGGTTGTAATAAAGCTCACCAGAGGTGGGTTTGGAATAATCGATACAACCCTAAAATTAAGGTTATTACACTCAAGGACGAGAAGATAGAAACTCAATTTGATCAAAATCGGTTTTATTTTGATACAAATTTGTATATAGGCAGGCACTGGTTAGCATTATAAACAAAATTGCATTTGGTACTTTCCCATAAAAACTACTTTGAGGATATTTTACACAAGCGAAAATTTACAATTTGGATCATGTACCCGCAACTCTCTGAAATATGAAATAGTTTATTGATACAAAGTGATTTTAGGGGTTATGACGGTTATATTTAGAGTAAGTGTACCCACATTTGCGTGGAGGGAGAGTGGAAAACCATGTTGGGTAAAAACTCAGTACACCCAACCGAGATTCGAGCCTCGATCTCCCCATCATTGACAGTCTAGTTTACTGCGAGAGTGGCGCAAATGGTTGATACAATGTTAAAGGAGTAAAAAAAACAAACAACTTATATTTGAAATAATGTTATAAAATCAATATTTTCTGAGCTTCAATCAAACGTTTTTTTAAAATAGAGATTCGGGAAATGGGAATTGTAAATGTATAGAACAAATTATGTGTTTCTGTAACTGTATATTATTTAATGTTTCGTTTCACATATTTTACGAGCTATAAGTATAAGTTAAATTAAGGAGTGAGAAAGTCTGTTCAGCAACGTACCTTTTATTATCCATTTGTTTGAAACACATTGAACCAATTTCAACCAAAATTATCAATCTTTTCTTCCTTCTTGTGAGCAATCAATTTAACTCGATAAAATAAAATCATGACACATCAATGAAGATCAAAAAGATTACACTCTATTTTACTTCCAAAACAAAATAGCCTTTAACTTTACTTTTCTAAAGTTTAAATGCACACACATATCTAGATGGTAGGAAAATAACTCAAACAATAATACAGTATCTACTATTCGTACTTAAAATGTATTCAGTCACATGAAAGTATGAAACTTGGCTTTTCAATACAATATGTCTTATTTTACTCTTTTAGTGGCTGTTTTTTTATTTACAAAATTTTCTACTGATGAGCTATTATCAAAAGTAGTCTAACTAAGAATCGAACTCTAATCTCCATCAAAGGAGCCTAAAAGATTGTAAAGCATTTAAAAAATGTTTTATGAATTTCTCGTTTAATATCTAGATCAAAGTTTGAACTCTTATAAAAAGTAGTGGTGACTAAAATTATAGCATTACTATTCTTTAGTAAATCATAAAATGTGTCATTACTTGGGAAAATATCAATAACTCTGTCTTGTTATCAATTAAAACTTAACCAAAGCATTAATGTTAGAACTTTAAAGTTTTAATTCACCATAACTTTAGAATTATACCAAATATATTTTAATTTAATGGGGGCTTTAGATCATATTATTTATAAATATAATATTGTTAATATAAGATGTTTAAGTTCTGGGCCAAATTTAATGTTAATTAATGGGTTGGAAAGCCGTTTCTGTTGAGCAGAGCTAGAGGGAATTCAAGCTCAAGGTGCTTTAGTAGTTTTTATTCGTCTCTTTGGATGAAACATACCCTTAATTTAATTTCGTAATTAAGCCTAGAAATATTATATTTAAACTCATGTTAAATAATACAACAATTTTATTATTTTAACATTAATATACCCAATATGCAGACATTAACATCTGATTTGGTTAGTTAAGTGTGTCAAATATCCCAGATTACCTTCTTCAAAGAAATTCTCCCAAAAGGGATTACGGCATTAGGAATTATAATAAATATGTTGTGAGATTTTTATATTAATCTTTCCCCCAATTCTTGTAGAAACAACGATTTTTAACTATTTTTTTTATAAAAACCGGAGTCCTAGACTAATCAATGAATTGCCCGGAAAAATTGAATTAAACCATCACCTGAAAGAAAAATGACGTTCTATTTCATGAAAAATCGAGAGAATTAAGCTGAGAAAGGGACCTATGTAAATTTTACTTAAATAAATTGGGAAGATTAGATTAAGCAATATAAAGAGATGATAGTCTTTTTTTTTCCACCGAACTTAAGAGAATTCAACTAAGAAATAGACTGAGATAAAAAAAAAATGATCGAAAAACCGGGAGTTTAATACTCAAACAATATACTTTGGTTATAGATCCACTTCTTCCTTGAAATAGGGATCCTTTAAACTTTCAATACTATAAACTAATTACTACACACGGATATGTTGTAAGCCTTTGTTTACTTCTAAACACTCAAATTAATCGAATGAGCCAATACTACTGGACCACAAACTTTTGAAATAGCCTCCAAGAACAACGAAAGTTACGGCTCCATAGTAAAAAAATCAATTGTCATATTATCCGACTATGCGAAAAGATCGTATAAGAATCTTTTAAGGGCCTTGAGGCATTTGTCATGAACGTGAAAAATATGTTTAAATCCCAGTAGGGTATAATGAGGGTAATTTTCCTAAATGTTTTTCCACTCCATTCATGCAATTGCGGGTACACTTCCCTTAAATTCAAACTTCCTCAACAGTAGCTTAATTTGTACATATGCGTATAACCCGAACCGGTAGTAAGACGTGGTGCTAATAATAATAATAATATATCCAGTCCAACTCATTACGGATTATCTCTTTCAGTTCCATTAGATCCTTCCCAATGGTCTCTTCCCATTGGGTTTACCAGTCAATATCCTGAACAAGGTTCTAGATCTTCTCATTCGAGCTGCATGTCCTGCCCATTGTAATCAGCGAGATTTGATTATCCTAACAATGTTTTGTATTGAGTACAGAGTATGTAACTCACCCTTATGTAACCTCCTCCACTCCCTAGTATCTTCATCCCTTTTTATATTAAATATCCTAAGTTAACGCTAGAAATTAAAACTTCAACACAGTCCTACCAAGTGCTTGTCATTACACTTACAATTCAAGAGAAGCTCAATAAGTGTATTTACTTTCTTGGAACCCCCAACAAGCTTTAAACGTAATACTTCCAAACATAAAACCCCCCGCCGAGTAAAGCTCCAAATATAAGGGTGTGAGGGAGGGGGTAGCAGTGCAAAATAATTTAGTGGGGAGAGGAAGCAAAAATTAACCTTGTTTATCCTGTCTTATCAAGAAAATTCTTATCTATAACTTATAATCTGGTCTGGCTTCCCCCAAAAGTCAAAACTCATAATACACGAGGTAAAATTGGTATATCCATTTTATATATATAATATATAATCCATTATATGTATATATAATATATAATCCATTATATATATATTATATATATGTGTGTGAATTAATGACAGGATTGTCCTTAAGATCATATTTATAGGAACCTGAACTTTTCACGCTCGTGAAAAATACTATTTGTTTAAAAATGCGTTTCAAGTCTTAAGTTTCAAACATAATTTTTCAACTCTGAAATTTTTTTATCACCAATTTGAACAAAATTTGATGTGTTCTGGTTTTATTGCGAATTTCAACATATTTCACACTTAAATCGCGAATTTAAACATTTCAAACTGAAAAATGTAAAAATAAATGGTACGTAACTCCGCACGGACTTTCTCGCTCTATTGTTTAAAAAATTGAGCTATTCACTCAATACTCATAATATATTATGAGAAACGAAATAGCATACACTAGCAAACCTAAGTCTAAATTGCTCTATACGTAGGTAAAACAGTTTTTTACTCCCGGTTTTAAATTTTATAATTTTATTTTTAAAGAATTAATGTCCTCATTTGTATATTTGGACCAATAAAAAATACCTATATTGGGTTCACAAGGGTCAACACTTCGTATTAAAATCTTGATCTCCGTTTAAAATTTTCGACATTTTATTAGGTGTTGCACATCTTCAGGTCATTGCATTGCTATTAAATTCCTCATTTATATATCTTGATTAATAAAAAAATATAAATATTGACTTTTGAGTCTAAAATGAAGGAAATAGATCCTTGCTGTACATCATTTCCCCTAAGAGATTAAAGTAAAAAGAACAAGTTTTTGAGATACTTACTAATATGTAAGTACTTTGTGGCATTAGAGAATTATTGCGTTAAAACTTAAGTAGTATCTCTGTACAACTAAAGCTCACAAAATTGTATTAATATATTTGCCAATATCTCAGAAACTATTGGTTTAATAAACATATATTTCAAATAAAAGTTTTTTATTTCTATTAGTGCTACAATTTTTTAATGATACGTTATTTATTATCTTAAATAGTTGCGGAGGTAAGGAAATTTCTGCTTCTGTAAAGTACCCTAAAAGTCAGTTTCACTGTAAAATGAAAATAGCAGTTTTGTTTATAACCTTAATCAATACCTAGATATGAATTGTAATCAAAAGCGTTAGAGCCAATTTTGAAAAAAAAAAAAAAAATTCTCTTTTCGCCCTTTATTAAACTACTATTAATTTTAGAGTTAAACAGGCACACAGACAGACGGCATTGCAAAAACTAATTTTTTGGGTTCAGGGGGTCAGGGGATACGTTGACATCCATCAACATCTCGGGTTGGATTTCTTTTTTACGGTTGCAATACTTGACCTTTAGTGTTCGAAAAGTTATATATATATATATATATATATATATTTGCGTTTATCTTGAAAATTATTGGTTTTACAAAAATATGTTTCAAATAAAATATTTGTATTATAAATAGACCTACATATTTGCAATGATAAGTAATTTCATATCTCAAATAGTTTCGGATATATGATTTTTTTTAAATTAGAATTTACGCATCAGACCGGAACCCTTAAAGTCATTTGCCGAAAAAATGAAAGTAGCCGTTTTGTTTGTAATATTGATCAAAAATAATTTTTTTCTCTTTTCATCCTTCAGTAAACTACCCTTAATTTTAGGGTTGGATATCTAATTCCAAAAACCCCTCAGGGCAACCTTATGAAAACCCTAGATACCAAGTTTTAGCCTGATCTGTAAAATAGTTTAGGCTCTAGTTGGAGGTACAGACAGACAGACGGAAATTCAAAAACAACTTTTCCGGATTGGGGGAGGGGGGCATGAAACGTCGAAATTCATCAAAATCTCGAATTTGATTTTTTTTATGATTACAGTACTTTCTCTACCTGTAAGATAATGAGAAAGTAAAATCGTCAAGTTGATAAAAATATTTTCTTGTTTAACCGATGCAATGTGGTTCTTAATCACATTGGCGATAGCTTTGTGAGAAAATGCCAAGCTTTGCACATCATGAAAGATGATGAACTTACCTAACTGATGTTACTCGTGGTAAAACAAGATTTAAAGAAAATATTAATAGAGGAAATGCAAAACAAGAAACTTGATGTGGTTGAAATTTTTCTGACTATAAAAATAAATATGAGCAACTTTGCAATCGCTGCACTTCGAGTTGTTTGGCTACTTTATGCCAATGTTGACTCTGAGCCAAGTATCTCATTTTATAACACAATTTTTACAGAGGGAAGAGATAATGTATGTTAAGGAAATATTGGAGCAATTACTATGTTTTCATTTAAAGCCAAGGACTAAATATATTTTAATAAAGAAGAAAATATGTTTCCACTTGATGAACTTTTAAGTGTAACTAAAGTTATTTGGAACACATTTAAATGTAGTACTACATTTTTTTTTAATTGTGGATTTTAGGCCTAAAACAAATCTTGAGTACATAAAGGCCTCTAGGACATGAATTTATTTGCTCTGGAGCATCTCGTCTCACTAACAGTCCAAGAAATACACATATTTACGTCTGAAATAAAACTTTTTTATGGTTGATGTAATTTGAAATCTACTCTTAGATAATATTTATGAGGGAAATGTTGCAAGGTCCAAACACAAAATATATTTTATAATATTAACTATAAAAAATGTATATATCTGAACAATTTTTTCCTCCCTCTTTTCAACATTTATTTCCGCATCACTTTTATTTAACAAAAAGTTTAGGTCTCTACAAAGTTGTAACTAGTTCCCCAAATTGGCAGTTTCATCGCAGAACAAAAGTAATTACAAGCCTGTGTATATTTTCATCTACGTCAACATTTTATCTCACCAGCCATTAGAAGAATGTGGTGGATAAATACAGCAAACTCTCTTGATTAGCTGGTTCCACGAGACTTTGAAAGACGAATGGGAATTGGTGGTTATTTTTAATCCACCTTCACATCCGACGTTGGCAAATAAGAAACGGGCAAGCTAGAGACCAGGACTCACCTGAAGCTACAGCCAGGAGGAGCAAGATCGCTGTCCGGTGAAGGATATTCATGACGTCACACGAGAGGCGCCGTGGATATCTCGACGTCACACATGTGACATAATGGATCAGTCGCAACGTCACTCAGGAGAGACAATGGTAAGTTTCAATGTCACACAGGTGACACACAGGGAGATTGAGACGTCACAAAGGTGACACAACGGGTAGGTATGAAAGTCACACAGGTGACACAACGGGTAGGTTGCAAAGTCACACAGGAGACACAACGGGTAAGTATGAAAGTCACACAGGATGTGCACTGGTAGGTTGTGACGTCACGCACGAGGCACACAAGGGAGGTTACAACGCCACACACGGCACACCACAGAGGTCGCCACGTAAACTAACCACTCCAGTGGCGCGATGATCTCAGTTGACTCCTCTCCTCTGCTTACTTGAAAGTGCGCGGGCAGCTCTGTGCGCATGCGCAGGAGACCCTGTCTAACACAAGGGTCGAGGGAGGTAAAATATATTTATTTATTTAACTTGATATCTCTAGTGCCAGTACTGACTATAATAGGCTTGATATTTAATATTATTATTGCGCTTTGTGCTGGCCCTTTTTAGCGACTTCTAATAAAATAAGAAAAGGAATGAGGAGGATTAGTTTTACTTAAATGCACTATCATGTTCATTCTTTGTAACCAGTATGCCCTGTAAATACAAACTCTCTACATACAGCTATGACGGTGAGCTAAGAGGACAGGCTATGGAGGGATATATCTGGAACTGGAACATTATTGTTTAAATAATGTTCCTGAACATTTTATTTGACTGAATCTTACCATTCGTTCCGGGATTATAGTTTTATATCGCACTTTATTGAAGTAGGGGTGAGTATGATGGAACTTAGATGAAATGTACCCACGTTTGCTTGGAAGTAAAGGGGAAAACTATCCAAACAAATCACCATAGGTGCACCTAGCTGGGAATTGAACCTTTGCCTCTCCATAGCAGGTAAACCAGGCAAAATTAGCCTGACTCTTAGTACACATGTCCACCGATGCGTATGACAAGGATTCAAACACCGGACCGTTGACTTTCAAATATTATTTATTTTTATTTCAAACTAATCGTAAGAATTATTCGATTGGAGATAGTACGTCTATGGAAAACCCATTTGGTAAAAACATAACAATCTCACCGCAAACTGTTTAGTTTGTGTTTTATGCACGTAATACACAAATTTTTAGTAAGCAATAATTTGTACCACAAGTAATATTTCGTGGTAAATGGGGATAAGAAACCACATCAAATAAAACTCTGTCCTTTACTGCTTGATAATGCTTCATCAAGAGAACAATTAGGGGGTGGTCTTCATATGCATTGAACGCCTATCAATTGGTCCGATATTAGGAAGGATTTTAGAAACATTAAATTTGAGGTTCTTGGCCAAAACTCAATACAACTCAACAACCCCTTGTACTTAGCCGTGGGGCAGATCATTAAGGCATTGTTTTTCCAAACGTTACCCAACCAAAACCCCGAAAATTCCGAAGACTTAGTTTTCATGTTGTGGGAACAAAGGAAAATAATCTGTGCTTCAGAGCGTGCCATAGGTGTGGTCCAAGATGTTAGAAACAACCTCATTTGTGTAAAGCATCTGAGTTGTCAGCGGCTCTGAATATATGACATTTCTCTCATACTTTTTTATTTTTTTACATCCATTACTGTTTCCAGCCTGTGGCCTGGATCAGTGGTTTTATTCAAGCCATGTATTTTCCACTAGCGACTTTCTAGGCCTATCGTAACTTAATATGCCTTATAAATCTAACATAAGACTAGGACATACACATCATCCAATCTCCGGCAGTTAATTTATCAATGTGAAAGAGTAAAACCACATTTCAACATTTCAGCCATACCAGGAATTGAACCTGGGACCCTTAGCTCAATAGACAGACACGCTACCGACTGAGCGAATGTGTCAGACTTATCTTATACTATCACACTCAAAATTATTAAATTGTTGATACTATCTTTTACTAACCATCCGGGTGGGCTATTCGTACTTGACTACAATACATATAGGGGCTATTAGGATGCAATTAAAAGGAAATGTACACGAATTTGCTTGGATAAAGGGTGGAAAACCGTCTAGGGGAAATACACCCTATATACACCCTGACAAAATTTGAATCTTAACCTCCTTAACTAAACTAGATCATCTTTAGCATATTTTTTACGTTTGCAGTGTAGCATATCACTCAAGTGAAATGACATCTACAAAACGTAATATACACAAAAAATACTAAACTGAAATAAAGGAATGCAAATAAGAGAATTAAAACTGATATATTCTGCAATAATATAATTTGTGTTCTACTTACATTAAGTGGATGTTTCCGGATACAAATTCCATGCTTCGACAAACTATTTTGCAAGTATGGCGGAAACGAAGGCGTGGCAGTTTTAACAGACGTCTGAACCCATGAACACTCGATGTTTGAAGCGGGACCTGACTGTCGTTGGTTCGATGCCTCGAGCTACGAGCGCTGCTGCCCTAGCGGACTTCCTTGGCAACTCTTCCTCCACTATTCCCACCTCCCCCCTTCCTTGCTTTCTCCTCATTACATGCCCATATTTGGTCTTGTTTAGAGTCAGAGAAAAGAGTATATAACGGGTAACCCCTGGGCTTACAGACTGAAGTTTATCATATTATATCCTCGAAGGAGGAACCTCTGCTGCAGCACCTGAAGGATATACGGATGGTCTTGATGTTTGGGTCGTGGGTATCACCGCCTCGACGCCGAGGGAATCTCGTCTGATGTTCCTAGTATTCAACAAATGTCCAAGTCCTTCAGACTTGTTGTTGTAGTCAGAATGGCTAAATTTTGTCTTATGTCAAACTAACTTAATTTCTTTAGTCAGATAGTTTTACTATATATTTTACCTATGTCCATATGATATAGCTTAAATACAGGAGCTTTGAGCTCTATATGTAACAAGGACCTTGCTTTAAGCTTCCTCTTTTCCATAAGTTCATTATTCCGTATTAAGTCCATATGACTTCCCAATATCTCATGACGCCAAGGACGTCTTGTTCACGTGTTCTAATTTTTGTATGGCTATAAGCAGGTTGTCTAACGCCCTTATTTGAGGAGCTAGTTATGTCAGTAACTCACAGCATTCTAGTTAGCACCCCTTTTTCTGTGTTACTATTTTGGGTACGCAAAGTGCGGAACACGGCTAGTTTTGTGTAGTGGTCCGCTCAGATAGTATTTTCATTCGCCCCTTGTTGGTACCTCATTTGTCCTAGTATTTAATGTTGGTGTGTACTAAACTTGATGTCCCCAGGCAGTGGGTAATGGCATAAATGCACTATTGAATGCTCTGGCAGTACCCACTGATAAAGGACCGGCCATGGTACACTTTAGTGTTGACACCTGCTGATTGTTAGCCATCTGCTAATGTAATGGACAGACCGTCCTCTTACCATTTATAATGTAGGGTGTCTATGAGGCGTTTCTTAATTTCAAGTCAAGCCAACTAGCTTGGCCGACATTTAGTTTAGTAACTCTGAAACTATAGGTTGTTGTCATATATTTATTAGTAATTAATTCACCATGTTTTCTGTTTAGAGCCTTCTGGTGGAAGTCAGGCGCTAGCCCGGCTGTTTTGGAATCCAATACTTTGTATCAACCTAACTTCCTTTTGACTGTTACCGTGTCGTCTTGGACACATATTCTACCTTGCTTCGGGAACTTCCTATATGTTTGGAGTTGTTAAACCCTATCATATTTGTCAGTTTAAAACTTAATGTTTTCATTCTAAAAGTTACTTGTTTTTCCTAGCCAATTTAACGGACATTTATTACTGTTTATTATTCTTTGGTCCCGCATTCAATCTTCTTTATTAATTTTAGCCCAATATCACCTTTTTATGTTATTTGTATAATAAATATATTATTGTTACGTATTGATTTCTCTTACTCTTATGAAACATTTCCCTGTTTCTACCGCTACCTCCTCTCTATATTAGAGTAAAGGGGAGGAGACCGTATCAGCAGGTCCTCAACAAAATAATGATCTATTTTGATGAAGTATGTAAAATGTGTCCAATAACAAACACACATCCTATTAGCAGGCGGGAGACCACACCGCAGTGGAACAAACCACACCTAGGGGAAAACTTGAGTCCCGAGATTCTCATTACTGTTAACCGCACAAGAATGATCGCTATACAACGAGAGGCAGATTACTAAACCACGTCAATCAACCGGGAGCGATGGTTAAACGGGACACAATTTAGTTCTCAGAGGAACCCTAGGAAGAAACCGTTATCGAACTAGTCCTGGTGTTAGGCAACCGAGTGGTTCACGAGTCTTGATATAGTCCCATTTTTATAGTGGCAAACCTATATTTTTTGCTGCCAACACTGATACCATTTTATCATATTAACTGTGTTATTTATTAGTAAATTGATAAAATATATCAACAGTGACAGCTTCGGATAAGGGGTCATCCTTAAATTACGTTAGGGTTTTTGGAGAAGGCGGGGGTTCAATATTTTCTTACGTTTTCTTACGGGGTAGGAGGGAGTTCAGAATACGTTATACGTAAGGTGTTTTTTTTTGTCAGAAAATAAATATGCTATTTACAAAATTTCTCTTATATATAATTTACTTACGATGTGTTATACCTAATTTCACTGCTATTATATTCTAAAATTTCATATCACTTGCTTTATTACCAATCCTTACGTCTAAAAATAACCAAAGTTTTAAAATTTACCAAATTGTAAAAACTTTCTTAAAATAGAGGGGGGGGCGAGGATGGAAATTCCTACTACGATGGAGGAGAAAGAGGGTTGAAAATCATTTTTAAAAAAACCTTACATAATTTAAGGATGACCCTTAACATGACTTGACATTTCTGGGGAAGTAGATCTAGATGCCATATGTGAAAATTGTACTGTACAGTACAAACAATACATTTTAAATAAATTATTACCAGCTTGAAGAGAGGAAGATAGATTCTACTTCCGTCAACCACTGTTGGATCCAGTTACTTTTATATTAACGCTATTAACGCTATTTCTCTGTATCCTCTCCAAGGTAAACATTTGATACATCAGCGCGTCTTTTCTAAGACGTTTTAATCTAATTTTCGATAGCAAAACAAAGAGTAGCTAAAATATCTTTGAGTAATGCGAAACTAAATTAGCGCTAACCTATTTTGTATTTGACAGCATCGCTTTGAAAGAAATCTGAGAGTGAGTCTTAGAGGGCGAGCTCCGATGTTTAATTAGTTTTACAAACTCGCCATACAAAAAGAGCTGTCTTAAGGGAGTGGTGGCAAAGGGGTCCTGGACAAGGGCCTCCCTTTAGAGGGTGGCCTCTTAGAAAAGTATAAACTAAACATAATCTTAAAAGTGCCAAATATTCATGAGACAGTTAAAAATAAAGTATTTTTTTAAGTTCAGGTAAAGTAAGTTTCAATGAAATTGAATAAATAAAGATATTCTGTAGCAAAGGATTTCTAAAGGTGGATGTGAATATGAGCGTGGACCTTTGACACTTGGCTAAGTCCGTATTTCTTGACAGATCAAAGAACGCCGGGTGGATTCAGAGACAAAGCCTCTGCCACACAGCTAAATAGTAAGTCAACATATTACACTCCATCTTTTTGGTCTAGATCTTACTTCTTGTTTACAGACACAGTGACACAAACTGGGCCAAGCAGTGGATTCAGGGGGCTGGCACAGTTGCATTATGGGGGGCCCTTTTCACACAAAAACATTAGCTTAGTTTAGTGCTTGAATACTAGAGCTATGTTAATAAAAATTAATAAAGTTATGTGCATGGAAAAATATCATAAATTAAATAATATACACTGTTACTTACTCTATAGCATAAAGAACTAGGAACATTGTTACAGAAAAAATGAGAAAAGATAAACAACTTTGTCCACCAAAGAGTAGAAGAATCAAATTCATTTTCAAATACCTGAATTAAAAAGTATATATTTGCTTATAGCTCAGATATTATTGGTTTTATAAAAATATATTTCAAATAAAAGATTTCTACATTTATTACTACTACAACTTTATAATGATAATTGAATCTTATTTATATAAATAAATCATTAATGCAACCGTTTAGTTGTTCTTACATTATAAATGAAATAGAGATACTGTCTATTAGTGACTTACATTAAAATAAAATTTGCCTTTGAAGAATAAACAACATTGCATAAAAATTCTTGCTGTAATTAGTTTAAGACATGTCCACCTAAATCAATCAAGATTGTTAATCGCTGTATTATCCTTAGGCTGGCCGCACACTGGACCTGACAAAACGTCTGGGTAAAAGACGTCTTGACGTCAAACTTAACATTCATTTATATGGTAGTAGCACACACCGAAGATGTCTGGGCAAGAGACAGCTTAAGTCACGATTAGATGTCTGGTCGTAGGACACTGAATTTATGTTTTCGCTAAAGACATTTCCATCCGCGCATGCGCGAGTTGACCGCAAACCTGCTACCGTACCTCGTGGTTTGTTGTTTTTGAGTTGACTGCTAGCCTTGCTACCGTACCTCGTGGTTTGTTGTTTTTTAGTTGACTGCTAACCTGCTGACGTACCTCGTGGTTTGTTGTTTTTGAGTTGACCGCAAACCGGCTGCTGTACCTCGTGGTTTTTTTTTTTTTTTT
>CABFWB010003619.1:52334-75443 GCA_902151455.1 Timema bartmani
TTTTTTTTTTTTGTTCTCGTGGCATTATCCATTGTGAGCAGATATTTAAATTATTTAATGGAGTTGGATATTGACAAACATTTGGTATTGGTCAAAGCACGACCAGAACTGAATGACTTCACATTAAAGGACCACCACAATACAGGATGTCATAGACAGACAATGGGAAGATGTGGAAAAGGAAATGAATTATAGAGATAAGAAATAATCACTGAATCCTGTTAATTTGATGTTTTTACATGTTTACTTTACCAAGCAATGTGGTCTGAATGTACATAATATTAAAATACTGTACATTTACTGCCAAAATAAAACTAACTAGAGGTTTACGCACCATCTGCCCGTAACATGCTGAGCTTGTAGCCATCGCACTCTCCGCAAGAGACGCCACATGCCGTTACCAGCATTTAAATTTAAAAATGTTCTCAACTGTCACTATTCACAACCTGTTATTATCAGTAATCACACAATTTCATTCTGTTTTGTCACAGTATCTAACCAGTAGGAGAGTTGAAGAAGTGAACCAAATTATCACGAACTTTTTATGCAGCCTACGAAGCCCTTTATCGATTTACCTTGTGTTCTTCATCACACTCCTCTTCTACAGTTAACATTTCTTCGTACAAATCTGAAAGTTTCCCCTCTCTTTTTCGGATCAGGTTATGAAAAACACAAAAGGCAAGCGTAACTAATTTTTCTGTACCTGGATGCACAAACATCTCTCGTTCAAAAATACTTAATATTTTTACCATCATACCAAACGTACAATCAACAACTCTGCGTGCTCACGAGTGTCGGCAATTGTAGATTACTTTATGTGTTGTCAGAGATGCCCTTGAAGATGGTTTAATAAAATGTGCACTCAATGCGTATGCTTCATCACCAATAAAAACGTACGGAAACGCTTCCATATTAGAATCTAGTTTCCGTGCTTTTGGCATATTTAATTGATGATCACGGAATAGCTTACCAAAATTTGAGGAACTAAATACGCCACTGTCATTATTTTTACCAAGGTCACCACATCGACAACTAAAAAGTTTCCATCAGAGTCAACAATTGCTTGTAGAACAATGGAATTAAACTTCTCGTAGTTAAAATATGCTGAACCTGAGTTCCACGGGCTTTCAATCCTAATCGATGGCATCGCAGCAGTTCGAAAAGTTCCACAATTTCTCAAAACGTTCACTTGTATCCATTTTTCTGAACAGGTTTCTTTTAACAAGTACAATGGCGATAAAATTCCCATAAAACCTGACCAGTTTCGGATAAAATCTTCCCAGCTGTTGTGGCCCCAATGGGGAAGTTGTAATGTAGAGATTGAAAGCGTTCACCGGTAGCAAGGAATCTGAAACAACACAAAAAGAAGTATTGCAACGACAAATCAATATTTTCTTGAAATTTGGCAAAAAAATTGCTTTTGATAGTTGAATTTGTCAGCCTGCAGAATCAGTCCATACGTTTAAATATGACGGTCACTGAAAATCTTTGAAACATAGATTTTCTGTTAGATATTTTTTGCAAATTTATCACTTTATTGTAAATTTTGGGTTTTGTATTTTCCAGTTGCAGACTGCAAAGTAAAATGGGTTAACCTGAGAAATTCAAATTCCATATGGCTGAGAGAAATAAAGAAAACTCCTGGTGGTTATGCAGTGCCTAAGAAAAAAAAATGTACCTTGCCGACGCTATGAGTTTTCTGCAGAACTTTGTTGGACACCACAAGAGAAGGAGCAGTAACATAAACAGTTTCGCTGAAACTGAGGAAGACACTCGGAATGAAAATTGGATGAAGAAAATATACACGTAACTGAGTCCGGATCTTTTAGTGAATCTCCTTTGATGGAAATTAATCCAAAGAAAAAAGTGAAGCGATCTACCACTAAGATTGTAGCAGCCCCGTTGGTAGAGTTTTTAAAATCTAGGACTCAAGTTGAAAAGGAAACTGAATATCCAATGATTTTTTTAAGTTTACTTCCTGATACAAATAAATTGGATCCCAAAAGGCAATACCGTTTCAAAGGTAAAGTTTTGACTTTTAAACACTCTCGTTGACGAACAAAAGGATGATATCACCTCAAGGCCTTCTACGTCTCTCAGTGGAATGACGATTTCCGATCACGGTTATGAAGTTCATCCGCCATGCGGTCACCAATATCAGCTTCCGCTCCAAAATTTAGACTTGGGCTATTCGTCTACTCAAGAAGAGTAAATGCGATGCACCCAACCATAAAATGTTAGTCCAGATACACACAATGGCAAGGCAAAAAATTTCAACCATCTAAAACAATAAACTTTATTTTTACGAGTGCTTCTGATTTCAGAATAAATTATAACTATTATATAACTATTTTTTAGGCTTTATAAATTACAATAGTGTATTGAATTACTAGTTTTACTTACCTCAGTGTTATTACCAGTCTTTCCTCTGGAGATATACTATTCCGATAGTTGGTGTTTTGCTTTTTAACCCTGTCCCCAACAAGTGATGATCAAACGTTGAAATGCTCGGTTGACAAAAGTTATAAAATTTGTTTTCATCACTTCTTAATTCATTTATGAAATTACATAAATATCTTTTAGCGTTAATCGGACCCATCCATGCACCCAACAGTCACGATCGGGTTTTCTATCCTCTAATAATTTGTACCACAGAATAGCATCTATTTCTTCATCGCTCGCCATCTTTACACTGACTACCACTCCTTGTGATCAAATGTATTTTCAATAGACAAATTGTCTTGTCGAATATATTTTCAAAATACGAATCATCTTGTATTGTCTGATCTGGTGTGCAGTCAGCCTTACTGGTAACAATATAAATATTATTTGCAATGCTGGGCCAAAATAGTTTGGGCCGTAAATAGCCCAGCAACACAATTAAAAGTCTCAATACTATATCAAATTATTATTTTTAATTAAGTATTCCAAAGCTACCATTGACATAGAAGGCATATGAATTCAAATAAAAAATCAATGTTTGAGTTTGATTACATTAATAAACAAATGTAATGACTAGGTGGAGAGTGTTCATTTAATTGAAATCGTATATGTATGCTCATGGAATTACCATGGCAACCAATTGATTATTAAGTGTTGTTGATTCTATGGACAAATACAAAGAAGAAGTTAAACCTATAAAACGTTAAACCAATATTAGTGCGAGAATATTGACTTCCCCACACCGTACACTGTATTATATTTAACATGTGCGAATAGATAACTAATATCAAAATCGTAGATAAAAGCTAATTACTAAACATACATGATTTTATTGAAGTAAAAAAGTAATTTTAAAACTGTATTTTTCCAAGCCACCATATTTCTTGTTTAGAGTGAAAGTTCTAATTCAGTGTATACTTTAACAGCACAAACTTTTTAAACCAAGGTGATGCAGACTCTGAGTAACTAGTAAATTGTATTGTTTAGGCTATTTTTTTAAGTCTTGTGAACATAATTAAAACCTGTATTTTACTAAATCATAATAGAATTGTTTTATATGTTTCAATGCAAATTTAATTAGTGAGAGAATGAGGTCTATCTCTTACTGCAACATAGTGTACAAATCCACTCACTACTTCAATGCACCTTATTTTTCATAGTCTATTAAGACACCACTGCTTTATTTATAACCACTTACATGAATTGCACCCAATGAAGCGTTTGAAAACTTCTCTCAACATGCGTTACTTCTGTCAAGAAAATGTTACCAGAAAGATTGAATGCTAGATGAAAATGCACAAAAAAAGACAAGTATTTTTCCCCCTCTTGCGGGTTGCGTGACTTTTCGATCATCTTTTGTACAAAAATATATATGTGGTTCACTTATCAAAATGAATGTAATAGCCTCTGTGTAGTTGTCACGATAGAAGTAAGGTGGTATTTAATGTGGAAAAATCAATTTAATGGTACCAGACTTATTTTTCAAGTTAATACCTACAATTAATAAGAAACTGTAAGGTAAATTTTATCTGAAGTTTTAAGAAGAATAAATATATTTCTCCATTGGAACGTGACCAGTATCGTTGTAAGAGTTTTACATTATACATTACAAAATGTACTTTCATTGCTCAATTTTAGTTCATACCAAAAATAAAACTCTCGTTGAGTTGGTTGGTATTCACATTGGTCGAATATATTAACTGCGGCTACTTTATATTAAGTGTGAAACTCAACGAATGCCTCTGCCCCATTCCCTTCAGATTGTAAATTAGAACTCCAGGCAAATCAATAAAATAATAATGAGGGCCTTGAAATCACAAACTGTGCATGATTGTTTACTAAGAATAAAGCATTCAAACTAAGTGTGATTAAGTGTGATTAAGTGTGATTAAGACACACAAATATGGTGCTAAAAATATATAGTGTGATGTTAATATAAAGCCTTTGAAGACTTTTGACAAGCGTTTATTAGGTAGGTGTAAGCACAAAATCCCAGAAATAATAAAACATATTTATTAAATGAAAAATTCTTATGTACAGGTAAAAATCTTCTTTGTTGTATTTTTTTATCAATTTCAATTTTAATCATTTGCATGTTCAGTAATCTCTGATGAATTTTTATTTTATTTGATTATATTTTTTACTGAAATTTAAAAAAATAAAGAAAAGTCCTTAAATCATTAATTACATTACATAACAATAATATTCCAAAATGTAATTAATTTCATTAGCTCAGTCAGTAGCGTGTCTGCCTACTGTACTAAGAGTCTCGGGTTCGATTCCCGGTCTGGCCGAAAAATGTATCATTAATGAAATATGGGTTTATCCTTTCACATTGATAAATTAATGGCAAGGGATTGAATGTTGTGCCTGTCCTAGTATTAAGATAGGTTATAAGGCAACTGAAACTGCAACAGGCCTAGCCAGCCGGTAGTGGAAAATATATGGCTTGAATAAAAAAGCTGACCTAGGCTACAGGCTGGAAATAGTAATGGATGTAAAAAGAAAGATGATTTGTTTCAAAGATATTGTTCGTGCAATAAAATTGCAAAGAAATGTTCTGCTTGACCTATCCAACAATCTATTATTTCATGAGGAGATGTTGATCGTGATGTATTTATCTGAATATCAGTTCTTAAAGAGATGTTCCTTGACCAATGTAAAATTAATGTCACTCTATAAAGTTATTTTCATGTTGAACAACATTATATAGTATCAGATCTGAAGTGATGTTAATCTTGATGTATACATCATAGTTCCAATTCTGTAAGTTATTTTTATCTTGACTAATACCACTGAATATCGGTTCCTCCTGTGATTTTTTTTTACCTATGTAACATCAAATAACTATTTTTATTAATAGGCTTCTTGTAAGAAAGAGACTGTATAGGATGTCAAAACTAGCAATGGACCCAAAAGGTAAGAAACAAGTCCATTTGAGGTCTGAGCTTTGCTCGAATTGTATATACCAGTACCTGAAACAAAAGAATATATGTTCAAGCACCTCTTTCAGGATGGCAATTTAAAATATACCTTTATTGGGAAGAAGTATTTTTGAGTACATTTAATTAGAAGTGATCAAACCCATTATTACGAGCCATGCAATTTTTCAGATTTGAAAAAATTACACATTAATATAGAAGCCAAATTAGTGTACCCACCTCGGCACCAACCATTGAGCACCATCTGGTGCTCTTCGTTAATATTAAAGCATTATTTTAAGTTACGAGTTAATATTAAAGTTTAAAGACGTTGAAATGTAGTTACACCAATGATATAATAATTTAAGTGTAAGAGAAGTTGGAAGCCTTAATGTCGCCATTAGAGCCATTTCATTATTATTATTACTATTATTGTTTCTATAAAAACATTTATATGTTTATATAAACTTGTAATAATTTGTAGGGGCTCAGAATCGAACAAGTAACAATTAATACACTTCAATTTCCAACGACTTTAAATTAAGGCTTTATGGCAAAAGTAACAGTCTTTGTTTAGAGTAATAATGATCATTTTTGAAATAATCCTGGGTTTTTCATGTATAATTAAAATAATATTTGCTTGTAATTTTTAAATTTGCCGTTTCTTTAAGAAATGTTAATGAATGCGCGCATTCTTAGAACTCAACTATCCAAAAATACCTCATATCTGGATGATATTATCGAGCAGATCTTGGCTACTAATTATTTAATAAATTTATTAAAAGTGTGCTTTTTTGCGGTAAAATAAAATAAATTATATTTTAATCATAATAATATTTAGCACCACGTCTCACTACCCGTTACACGCTTAAGTACTATGCGCTTATGGGCTAGGAATTGGGAAGGTTGTATATAGAGGAAGTGAACCCGCATTTGCGTGTAGTGAGAGTGGAAAAATATTTAGGAAAAACCATTCCCAGTTCACCCGAGTGAGATTCGAACCTTGATGTCTCCGTCCTCGGCAGTCTGGCTCAGTACGGAACTTGCTCGTTAGTTAACTACGCCACCGAGGCTGGTAGTTATAATGATAATAACAACAATAAAACTATCTCTAAATAGCGTGAAGTAGAATTTTGATTCCTGTCTTGCGCTATTCTCCAGTTGTGCGAGAGTAGCAAAGCAGGTGGTTTAATAGTCTCTGGCTAGGGGACATTAGACTGTGATGAGCTCCGACACTGGCCGGAGAGCAGAGTTTGAACCCAGAAGAGGCCATGGCTGGACCTATATTATGGCTTCCAACAACGTAGCTTTCAAGTAGACGTGGAGTGTTTGGACAGTAACAAGAATTAATTACTTTTCAATCTTGTTCTCCGTACAGTGAATTGATGGGGACTTTTGATATATTATTTATAAATACTAAATGAAAATACATACCAAAATTCAGCTAGCTCGGAATTAATCCCTAAATCCAATTTTTTGTGACTATAATGACTTGACTACTAGTTTTATTTTGGTTCATTTATTGGACAGGGTATATTCTTCTTCTGTCTTGTCTGCCACATAGTATTCATTTGGACAGGCCTGTTTGTATTTTGTCAACGTTAGCTATTGTAAGTTAAACTGTTTACATGTCGAAACACTTACCCCGCTTATTGTAGAGCAGCTTGCAGAGTCCCTCGTATTGGTCGCTGCACACTGTCCCGTTGGGGCAGGCTGAGCAAGGAGGGCCTTGGTGATATACCGGCTCTGTCCTCACGTTTCCCGCGGGACCATAGTTACACACCAGGTACTCGGAGTACCATGTCCCATCCTTTAGGAAAAGTGAGATACCGCAGCCGACATACAAGGACCGTGACCACACTAGCTGTGTGTAGTGCCCCACCATGGCAGTGGAGCTCCTGCAGACAACATAGCTTTATAGGAGCACTGATTGACTAACCACCAGGAGATAACAATCTACTGTGACATTTGGAGCGGTATGGCATAGTCATCAGGTATATAGATGTCCTGCCAGAAACACAACCTTAAGGTGAGAGCGCAGGTAGCATGAGTTGAGGGTAGTGTTTTTAAAGTTTTTATAGCAAAACATTTTATTTGCCAAAATAAAAAATATATATTGCTTCAATAGAAAATTAGAGTTTAATTTATTAACATGTTAATATCAACAGTTGTTGAATACCTGTCATGAGCATAGTGGCTTTAGATTAGGAACTTTTTAAATTAAGGTAAAAAGTTGTCATTGAATTCCAGGACACCGCTGACAGATATTCAACAATTACTGTTGAGGTGACCATGTGAAGAAAATTCAACTCGCTGTGTCTACTAGAGAATTATTTAATTTATTTATCAAAAACACTACCGTTAACTCGTGTTCCTTACACGCCCGCCTTAAATAATAAACTACAGTATAACTAAGAGAAATCGAAGTGCGTAATTAAATTAGACGCCATCTTGGTAGATATCGTGCCAGAAATGTTGGGTGAAAATTCACCAACCACTGTTATGTACAAAATATTAAGGCTAGCCCGAAATGTAGTACTATATATTGTTAGGTGAAAATATATAGAACAATTTATGGATCAACTTTAAAATAGAAAACTCTAATTGAGGGAGAAATCTTTCCGATCTAAACATATTTAATTAACTATATTAGCTCCCCAAAATAATAACTAGACCCACAAAAACTTATTTTTATTCCCAGATGTGAAATATGCTGAAAATATTGATCCAGGAACTCAAGATAGACTTTTTATTAACTCATCTTCTTCCAGGATAGATATTTCCTGGAGAGGATAGACGCTATTTTCCCGCTGTATCTTTCGTTTTCTCCACTAATCCACAAGGAAACAAAGTTAGTCTGTATTTTAATCAGATGCAAAAGTAATATGAGGGACAAAGAGCTAACACAAGATGGAACTAAACCACCTCTGGATACATTTTGTTGGGAAGTGAGTGTACAACCTAAACAAACCGTGTCGTGGACTCACCCAGGGTACTGTTTAACCGTGTCTGGTTCAACCAGTGACACCTCGTTGAACCACTCATCAATGTTGACCATGATCTCGTCTGGGAAGCCTCTGACCATCCCTCTGATACCCAGATTCTGACCGCTTCTAAACATGGCTGGAACAAACATGTTGGCCATAATTTCGTAAGGGAAGATCCCATTCACTTCTCTTATACCTAAGCTCTGGCACACTTAGAAATATGGCTGGAACAAACACGTATTAGTACAAATACCCATACCTCTATATAGGATGTTTAAAAAAATTGTTCAAAACTTTAGGACATTGTATTAATCATTAAAATTAGTAAAAAGTCTTGGTAATCATTGGCCCCACAAACCAACTCATACAGAGTCACAGGCAATGCTGTATTTCGGTAATGACAAAAATGTGGATAAAAAATGAAAATCCGTTTGGGTTTATATGGCACAGATTTATTATCTTATCACTGCAAAAGTTGTTTTACATGTTGTCCTTCCATTACCACACAAATTAAGCATCTTTGAATCAGACTATTACATGCTCTTTGAAAATTCCTTGGCGTCATTCCAATCGTCTGACAACAGTTTTTATCTTACTGTTTTAAGCCTGCTAAATAATTTATTGAATATGAATACACTAAACTCCTTAGGTACATCCATGCAAAAACAGTCCAAAGGATTAATGTCGGGGCTTCGGGGGTCCATGAGACTGGCCGCACTAGGCTAAGGACTTTTCTTCCATACATATGGTAGGAAAAAAATTGTTATTATTTAAATACAAATTATTCCTGAGAAACACTATATATATATATATATATTAGTAGAAACACTATATATATAATATATATCATATTATATATATAATTTGTATTTAAATAATAAATATATATATATATTTAAATAATAAATATATATATATATATTTAAATAATAAATATATATATATATTTAAATAATAAATATATATATATATTTAAATAATAAATATATATATATATATTGCATCTTAGATCAATTCGTAATTGCTCTTTCCTTTGCCAATTAAATATGTACAGACCTAAGGTAATTTGTCTTCTATTTTTAAATTATGAATGAAATCTCTATGTCAATAAAGACGATCAACTTCAGATTAGTTGTGTTCCCTTTATCGGCTCTACTCGAGAGATATTCTCTCAACTGTCTGATCTTCAGCCAAATCACATTATCGACATAGTTGCATCTGTTATACCCTCTGTCATTCCTACTACAAATGTTAAGTCCGTTTTCTTTCTTCTTCTAATTCCACCTGAGCAGCCTCAATTAAACTTTATATTATACTATATCAATCTTTCCTGAACAATTAATTTTACATTCTCCCTGTCTCCAGTTTTTAGAGTTCAAAATAATAATTATTTTTAGTTTCCAACCCTCATGTAAAAGATATAAAATATAGTAAAAATCAGCACTAGCTTACCTACGTTTCTGCAGTCATCATGAACCGGGGTGCATTGGTCCGCCCACTGCTGAGCGATCAGGGCCAGTTCATCGTCCCATACCTTGAAACAAAATATATTTAGATAATTTACATTAGTTGGGGAATGTATGGGTGCCATTATGGGGGGATAAGTGGCTTTGAGCCTCCCACTCCCAGAACCACCCATGTACACACATCCTAACCTCTTATTCTATGTCCATTGATCCGTGCCGTTTTTAAGTCATCGCGAAAATTGAGCCAAACAAACATATAACGTTTCAAGCTTTAGATATCTACAAATGGCGATTGATACACACTTTAAAATTATAAGGTTTCATTCTCTTAGTCACAACAAATACTGATTGAAACAAATTTTTAAATATTTCCAAGCTTCATATATTCACAAATAGATAATAATACACAGTTTAAATTGATAATGTTTCGATTTTTTATAATTAATCATAGGTATATATTTTTATACGTTTTTAAATAGTTTATTATAAAAAATATTTCAAACATAGAGTTAAAATGTCATTTTTTTTTAACCTTTACGGTATTACAAATATTAAGCTAAACATACTCCGAAAGTATTGTAACGTATGGCGACATGTTCAACAACGCTCTTTAGCAACTGGCTCAAAACATTCAACCACGTGCCTTTAATAAAATATAAAGGTAATTATATTCTAAACAAAATTATCTAGCCACTGAAAGTTCAACGTAGCAAATTAGAAAGGTCATATATTTTAAAAGAATGGCTTGTATTAAAAAAGTATTTTTTTACAAAAATAGGTGTATAAAAATATCAATATTTACGGAAACTTAAAATATTTCTATGAGATAGAAAATATTAGAGAATATCTGGCTTGTATTTATTTATCTAGTGTATGGCAGATCTTCAGAGGGTATTGAGATAACATAAAACAAAATATAAGTTACATGGTCAATGGGGTAAAATACAGTAAAATACAATAAATTCCTATTACGCCCTAAGGTCCACGAAGATGATCACATATCAATGTCCAAACTGCCTCTGGTGTGGCTGTAGTGAGATCACTCCAGGACCCTTGGCATTTTGTCCAGGTGTTCCGCAGTCACATGGTAAGCGTTCGGCCGCCCCCCACGTATAAAACATTGCTTTAGTTCTTGCATTGCCAGTTCTAGTTCGGCTTAGTGCTACTCCGTATTTTCCTAGGGGTCTGGTTTGATCCAGTTGGTCTTTATGATGATAGAACGTCCATTTAGGTCTTCATTCTTCATTCAAGCTGAAGAATTGTAGGATGCCAGCCCATACTGGCTTCTAGACTTGAGCCTGTGTATGGTAATGTCATGGTAATTCTCTTGGTAGATGATATAATCAAAATAAGAATAAATGTGCTTGCTATTATTCTTGGCGTTGAAGTATTTCTCGTAGTCCCATTGTTTTGCTCTGTGTTAATTTTTACTTAACGTCAGGTATTCTATTCAGAACGTCATTTGAGTTGAATTTCAACACTAACAATGCTGGATTATCTCTTAGAAACCCAAATGTTTCGTTAACAGATATGTTCCTAATAATATATAGAAGTGCTTCGATGGCTGCCGATGATGGGGCCATATCGGGGCTCGATCCCGGTTGAGTGTACTGAGGGTTTATTTCCTTAATTGTTTTCCATTCTTCTTCCACACAAATTCGGGTACACTTCCTCTAAATTCAACCTTTCTATTCCCTAGCACGTTAGTGTAATTATTACAGAGACATATAACCTGAACGGGTAGTGATACTCGGTGCCAAACTATATACTGTATATATATTTCTAAAATCATTAAATTACTTTATGGATTGTTTTTGTTACCGGAAACCACAGACCACGTGTTTATCAAAACATTATATACGAGTACGAGTTACGAGTATATTATTTTAACAATCCTTTTCTTTTAAAAATGTTTTCATCCCTTTCAGGGCTTACTTATAATCCGGTAACCCTTTGTTTAAAATACGATTAGAAGATGGTATTCCGACATTAAACCTACCATCTGCATCATGTCCGAGGCCTGAGGTTGTGGCCCTGGCTCCCCTTCCATCTCCTTGCCGAGGGCGACATCACTCCTCATCCTGTTGTGGATATTCACAATAATCTCCTTCTCTTCTTGACTCAAAGGCCTTGGTTCGTACTCGACGCATAAAGGTCCCGGGGATTGCTGGAATAAACAATAGACACGGCATCACAAGTATGTTTTGTATGGGTATTGTGTATTTAAAGGGTCCGATAACTTAGCTCAGTCGGTAGCCTGTCTACTTACTGAGCTGCCTATTACATTTAGAGAGGATAAAATATAACAATTAATTTGAATTTTAGTAGAGACGAATTGACAAGTCACAGTGATTATTTTTTTTAACGTAATAACTAATTTGAAACATTTTAGAAAACATTCTAAATTAAGGGGGCAGGGGGCGTTATAATATTGGATAAGAAATGATCTGAAAATATTGTAAAAGTTTTGTATGATTTAGTAATTCAATTAATCCAAATTTTTCAAAGTTTTTTAATCATTCCTTATCAAACAACTTATAAAAGTTCGTTTTATCAAGAAGGGATGAAATAACCCTTGGAATTGGTATACACTATACAGCATAATACTGTAAGCCTATACTACTATGGTACTATGGTAAAGTATAGTTTTATGGTAATATTTATGTTAATTTCTTAAATTAAATTAGTTTTGTCTAAATAATAATAAGAGTGTATTGCCATTGAAATATTGTTTATAGCTCAGACACAGAGATCAGGGCCTGGATTCATTAACGGGAGCAAATAGTTGCGCCATTTCTATACTTGCGCCCGAGCAGATTTGCTCCCGTTAGTGAATCCAGGCCCTGGATTCTAAGTGGTTCACAGAATACAGTAGTTGTTTTACATGCATACTTAATATTAGCTTAGCTTTCAATTATTTAAGCTTTGGGTAAGTTTTTTGTTTTATTATATTTATGCTTGACTGAATAGGTAGATTATTATAGGCCAAGAAACTCTGTTTTAACTCTAAATTATTAATGAAATAATATAAGGTATTTTTAACACTTTTTACTATTACCAAGATAGTACCACCATTCCTGACTATTTAGGGGCAAGTGATAAACGTAGTGTCTTGTGTTAAGTTTTCATTTTTGTTCATCGCGTCCTGGATATGTTATATGCGTCAAGAGTGAGAAATTTGGAATTAAATAGAAAAAGTTACCTTCATTCCACGGTGGAGTTCCCAAAATATATAAATTAATTCAATGGTACCTTATAGATGCACATGGTGTGTTGCCCCCTGTCGCAGGAGGTGTCACAGTAGTCGCAGGAGGTGTCACAGTAGTCGTAGGAGAGGACCGAGCCACAACAGGACACGACTACGGCGAGTGTCACTGAAACACCACGTTCATTGTCTCAGCTCTTGTTTGAAATACTTACTTATTTACTCTATGGCGTTAGGAACAAGAAGGTTCATTGCCGCACTTACAAAAATACACCACCTATTTCTATCTTGAGCTAGTTCTATCCAGTCCACCTCATTACACCCTACCTCTTTCAAGTCCATTCTAATGTTACTCTTGCATTTGCGTCTAGGTCTCCTCAGTGGCATCTTCCCACTGGGTTTGCTAGTTAGTAGCCTGAATACAATTCTAGATTCCCCCGTTACCACAGTATAAGTAAAAATCGACAGCGGAAATGAAATGAAAGGTATATCTTATGTATTTTGGTTGCACTGGGGTATATGAATAGTGTACCTTTCTAATCCACGTCAAAACATTGGGGGTTACTGCATGACGTCGTAGGCGTGGTGAGTCTCACAGATCTGTGAAAGCTTGTCTCTGATTCCAAGCATGATATCCCTCCACTGTCTTACAATCATAGTGACTTCACTCACTTTAAATGTGTTGGATTGGTAACTGTGCGCGTCAGACCACACCCTGGAACTCTTTTCCTTCCAAAACACTGTCTATTACTGTTTTGAAGTCATTCACAAAATGTTTTGATATCTTAGAACACTTTCTGTAATCGAGGAACCAAATCAGGCATCACACCGAAGAAATACCCACAGTTAATATCCCTTTCCTTCTCATCATCACCAACAAAATAAATTTGGAGGAGTGTGGGATGATTTTGTGGCACAGGCAGCAATCTCCCTGTCCGATGATAAACCTGACCTTGAAGGTTGGCATTAAGTCACCTGCTAAGCTCCAAAAGACGTTATTTGATAGCAGACTTTGTATTTCCTGACCGTAGTGAGAAAATAAACCGACTTGGGAGGCTGATCTGTAAGGAGACTGTATAAGAACCCAGGGAGCTGCTGAATCTGGGGTAACTGCGCCTTTAAAGCCACACTGAGATTTGTATATCCACTTTACGATTTTGTCCACTAACCTTTTGTTTTGTGTATCTTTTCATAGCGTCTTCATTGATCTTTGGGTTATTCTGGGCAAATTTAGCTCCCGTAGCCCTAGTCTCCCCTTCTTAGAGTATTCATAACTGCTGCCCTATGACCTTCAGATTTTTCTAGATGTATTTAGTAACTCCTGCCCTATTACCTATGACACTCAGGATCTTTCTAGATGTATTTAGTAACTGCTGCCCTATGACCTTCAGATTTTTCTAGATGTATTTAGTAACTCCTGCCCTATTACCTATGACACTCAGGATCTTTCTAGATGTATTTAGTAACTGCTGCCCTATTACCTTAAGGATCTTTCTAGATGTATTTAGTAACTGCTGCCCTATGACCCTCAGGATCTTTCTAGATGTATTTAGTAACTGCTGCCCTATGACCTTCAGGTTTTTCTAGATGTATTTAGTAACTCCTGCCCTATTACCTATGACACTCAGGATCTTTCTAGATGTATTTAGTAACTGCTGCCCTATTACCCTCAGGATCTTTCTAGATGTATTTAGTAACTGCTGCCCTATGACCTTAAGGATCTTTCTAGATGTATTTAGTAACTGCTGCCCTATGACCTTCAGGATCTTTCTAGATGTATTTAGTAACTGCTGCCCTATGACCTTAAGGATCTTTCTAGATGTATTTAGTAACTGCTGCCCTATGACCTTCAGGATCTTTCTAGATGTATTTAGTAACTGCTGCCCTATGACCTTAAGGATCTTTCTAGATGTATTTAGTAACTGCTGCCCTATGACCTTAAGGATCTTTCTAGATGTATTTAGTAACTGCTGCCCTATGACCTTAAGGATCTTTCTAGATGTATTTAGTAACTGCTGCCCTATGACCCTCAGGTTCTTTCTAGATGTATTTAGTAACTGCTGCCCTATGACCTTAAGGATCTTTCTAGATGTATTTAGTAACTGCTGCCCTATGACCTTAAGGATCTTTCTAGATGTATTTAGTAACTGCTGCCCTATGACCTTAAGGATCTTTCTAGATGTATTTAGTAACTGCTGTCCTATTCATTTCAGGATTCTTCCTTAGTTATTTCGCAGCAGTCTCCCTGAATTTCTTCCTACGTATGGAGTCAGTGATAATGACTCAATTCAACTTTGAAACCAAACATTCCTGCTTCTTACCACTCTTTCAGGTTTTTGGATCAGTCTAGTTAAATTATCCTTAATTTATATTATCCCAGTATTGCAAGGCAAGCCGTTAAAAACTGTTGTAATATTTAATTACGTATCTGTCTGATTTAGGATATTCTTGATACTGTACAACCGAAATAAAATTAGATTCGCTTCTACGGCTGATAGAAATCTGATCCATTTCATTTTAAAAAATTTGTGTTTATCAAAGTAACCTCATTTTTATCACTGGTTGACTTTATAATTAGATAAATATAATAAAATCATATCTAAAATCTATTATCTGTTTAATTTATTGGTGATTTACGTATTATTAATTTTTAAAAGGGGTTCTTCTGATAAAAAAATAAAAGTTGAAAACCACTTATATAGACCGTTCTATTAGCTGATTGGTCAGGCAGCAAGAATAGGGGCTTATGGAGTACAGGTAAAGTACTTAATAATTTCGTTATGCTACAGAAAGTTAATGCAAGAAAGTTTACAGCGATTTTATATTTTTAGTTCATACTTTCTTTATTTGCGCTAATTTTGAGTCATTAACTTCTAGGTATTCTTACGAATTTATCTAGAGTAAGTATATTTTTAATACTATCGACATTTATAAATGCATAAATACTCGAATATTATATTTATAGTTGCCGGAATTAGTATAGAATGAACTATGTATTGTATGGTTGTAAAATACACATTCCTGTCTATGCGCTGCATTTAAACTGTAACTGGCTACGTTGGGCGTTCCAAACAGATATGGAGTCAATATTATGCTCAGCAGGATGCAAGCGTTTAGTTGTAAAGACTTTTTATTATATAATTATGTTCTAGTTTCAACTTGTAAAGTGCGTGTTTGTTTTAGTTGTGTGTATTCATTCCGAGCTTTCATTCATACTTTTAGTTAATTTTTTGTATATTTAACGTCATTATTTTTAATCTTTAGGTTATTTTATAGATCATAAAAGTCCGGGTTATTCTTATATATATTTAACTATTGACCCCTCGTACCCCAACTGTGTTCACAACCCACACCCCACAGGGGGTTGGTCAAAATCATGAGCACAACGCCCAAACAATCTTGACTAGGGTCAAAAAATAATCTGGTTGAATGGTCCAGACCAACGACACATCCATCTTAAGATATTAAACAAAAGGTATACAGTACTTACATATCTTCATTGTGCACCAATCAAATACACATACACTTAAATCTTCTCAAAAGGATAAAATATGTTCTTATTACAAAACAATTTATTACGATAGCCCCTACTCAAATTTATAGTGAAAACTTTTATAAATATGTTAGTATCGACTCTTATTATGGCAGAGGAATTATTTTGTTATGTTAACATAAACTATTGTTCCAATGATGCAGTCTCCTTGAAGTGTGTAAACGACAGTAATACTGTCTTTTATCGCCCACATAATGGTGCTTCTAGCGACAGATTTGAAAGGTGTAATCAGCTGTACACACACTCACTGCCAGTGTCATCACGTGATAACTCATATATATATATATGCAAGCACAGGAAGTGCAGCTTGATTGAGATTATAAAGTTAATTACTTTTAAAATATATTGCAGAACATTGATAGAAATACTTGCTTAAAATAAGTCAGCTTTCTCTGTCATATACCTTATATATATTGTAACACTAACACTACAGACGCGCATTACGTAAACAAGGTAAATACACACAATAGGATACCACTTGAAAGTAGAAGATAAAAATGCATGTTGACAAATTAGCTTAATGTAACAAATGTTGAGTAAATACAAAGAGTAACATCAGAACACAATCCAATATTTCCTAAAACGGTCCCTAGAGTTGACCAGGATAATTAACAAGACCGTAAGTTGAATAATTAAAACTCTCCAAGAGAGAATTAGGCGTGAAGCGCCAATGACTAAGCACGACAGGTCAAGCTCATGCTTAACTCGTGTCACACCAGTCCTCTTAAAAGGTATTGCTGTGCTAGCATGAGGTAATAATAACAATTATGATTAATAATTCTACCCCTCCCTTTGTACTGGGAGGCCAAGACATCCTATAGGATTAAGTAGCAACAGGTAATTTGTTGCAACAAATGACTTACGATCCACCACACACGAGCAGGACCAAAAGGGAACCCAATCAGAACCTAACATAAACAATCCTATAATAAGAGATGAGGACTATTAGCGCCAGTGAAGTCGGCTGGATCCTAAAAGGTTTGGTTACAAAGGTACAACACAGATATATAGGTAAAGTTCCGATTAAGGGTTCTAAGCCTTGACTTACCAACTGGTCTAAGCCAGAAGCATTAAAACATAACTGTGGAATGCTTGCACTATACAAAGAGGGTATCAAAATCCCCCAAAGGGTAATCGTACATGAAAGTTAGTTCAATGCGGGCCCTGCCAGATGGACAGAAATGACCCACAAGTTGAACACCGCAAACTGGTGAACAACACAAGTTAAATAACATAGATTACCTCAGAAAGGCAAACCTAAACCTAACTAGGTATAGCCATCAAGCCTAGAACAACCTAAACAGCCCCTTTTCCGGACAAAGGCCTTGCTGACTATAACATGGTCACGTAGGCTAAGGTGCGGGAATCATTCCTATTCAAACCGCTGGTCATAAGGACCGAGCAGAAAACATGTGAAGTGTAAAATCACTCCACGGCATGTAAACCATGTCATTAAAAGGCTAACCTAAATAACATGTAAAATAACATGATAGTGGCTAATACTCTCGACAAGTACAAAAAATATCCTCAAAACTACATTCCGGCTACTGAGCCGCCTACTCCCTACAAACTTGAATGTTCAAAGTTACGGCTTGTTACTTCCGTCTGTCTGGTCTGTCTATCGGCAGTATCGTCACGACCACAGGTTCTCTACTCTAGACTGGAAGAAGAAACGTCAAACGTGTTGACTATTTGACTGGTGATGTATTGTTGTGTGTGGTTCCCAGCGAACCGTGGAGCTTTATAGTGGCTGAACGTGATGCACCATGGGAAGGAAAGAAGGGGGAAAACACCCCTCTACATTGGAAATATCACGTAGACACTAGCCGCGCCAAACTCTGCGCAGGCCACCCACCCCCCCGCTCCAGTCAGTTGCTTATATCGCTACGACGAGTCAAGTGGAGTGTTAGCAGAACTGCAAGAGTGGATAACACTTCTGATGGCGCCGTTCTTGTTCAATAATGTTTCCGAGGCATGGTATGTAACACATGGAGATATACATTAATAGATCTGTATATGCAATTAAGGTACTATTCTTGAGCAATGATTATGTGCAGCAGATTTAGGCAGTACAGGGCTGAACTGGTTAGCCCGTTAAAATATATATGATTTTGTGCTATCAAAAGGACCTAAAACCGTTAATTGGCTATGCGCATTCAAGAACGCCTTTCTTTCTATTCAAGTCGTAATTAAAGTGGGAAATTTTTTCAGATACGATTGTCAGAATTTTCACCTAAAAAAGTATCTTTTATGTGCATCAAATGTTTTGGATGAAAATAAAACCTTCTATGTGCACCAATGTGTGTTTAGATAAAAGTCTTGTCGATCTGTAAAGTTGATCATATTGTTATTTTTAAATAATAGTATCCATACAAAAATTTAAAAATAGGGTGGAAAGAAACCCTCCATTCCGCCATTCCGCAACTGAGCTATACGTGCCGAGTGGCCACCGTCTGTTGGCGAAGATAAATTATATATAAATATACTAAATGGAGGTATCCGTACCAAGTATGGAGAGGCTTACACTATTATCTGAACGAAGGTTAACAAGAGACCACTTTGAAGAACCCTCAGTCAAATTATCATTGCTATAATTATTTGAATGAAACACTCATTATTGCATTATTTTTATAATATGACAAATTCAAGTATATTTTCTTAGCTCTGTTTTTATTTCATAAAGTTTTAAATCACTCTTAATACAACTAGCACCTTGCTTATTATTCAGAAAGTGGAATTGACCATTATAATATATGTTAGATGTTTTAGGAAATTTTAATTAACAATTATTGGGTTGGAATAAACGTTTGGTGCAGATTAGGCCGTACTCTGGTAATTATCTAATTTTTAGTTATAAATAAATTATAAAGTGTTACAAATATATTAATTTATTACAGCATATATCCGTACCAAATGTTAACTTCAATACTTTCATGATCTGTAAGATACTTTGTGTCGAGAACAGAGGATCAAATATTTTTAAAAAATCATATTTCTTAAGACTAATTAAACTATTTTCTTTTGATCTCGAGGATTTAGTGTATTCGCCATTTTTTCTATGATAACTACTTGAAAGGGTTTATTTGTAAAGTGAATTGTGAAACGGAGTGGGAAAAGCCCAAAAAATATAATTGTATATGTTTTAGAGCACAAGTTCTTAAACTGTGGTTGGCGGCCACTATAGGAGTCGCGAAAAAGATTCTTTGTTTTACAACCAACATTTGCAAACGTGTATAGATTAAATATTTACCATAGAATTATCTAAATTATTATACACGACCACTTTTTAGTCTCTACTTGTTTAATTTATTGTAGAACTAAACGCCATCCGCCATAGTCACACGAACACAATAATAAGCCCTCGTATAATGAACTTAATTAAACTAAACTAAACTAATGGCTTTCCATTGGTATAAAATAGCAGTTGTTAAAACTGGATTTAGTGTGCCCAAATAAGAAATCTGATCCATTTAATTATATTTTAATGTCCATTGCCAAATATTGTTTGTAAATACCTTTTTCTAATATTATTTTCATCTGATTGATAAGGATTGAAAATTACATTTAAAAAATAATAATATTTAATGTAACTCCATACATGAAATTTTTGCGATAAATACATCCTTTTTTTTTCGTTTATAGTTATGTCTTATGAGAATAGTGTCGCTAGTAAAAATAAAAGTTTACGAACCTGTCTCTTAGAGGGTGCTGTAAGCTATTATAAGTGCCTGCATTGAAAAGTTGTAGGGTCGGACAGTTTCAAACCATGGTCAATGAATAATGTGTTAATGTTTACAAGTCCCCTTGGCTGATATGCCCTTGCTTCATCATACTTGAATTGAGAAGAAAGGAGGGATACCCTTTGTGTCACTAATATCGACATCACCGCATCACTCGAGTGCCTCCTGCCCCTATCTACTCCTCATGTAAATCTACGTATACATGTATATCTCTTGAAACTCCTGGTATCCTAATACTTCTGGCCATGCTGGGAAAGGATATATCTCGCTTTAACATTTAAATTAATGTTCTTGTTCGCGAAGAAGCCAGCCAGCCTTCCATCCTTTCGTTACAATCTGGTCGCTTAGGGTTTATATCAACCTGATTACTGAAATGTTTTACAGCTCCACAATAAAACAACAATGCACTTCTGTGTAATGGCGCTAAGTTAGCCTTCTAGTCTCCATCTACATTTGTGTTCAATCGGTTTAATCTATCAACTGCTAACAGAAGTACCCTGCTTTGCCCGGTTAGAAGCTTTTCTTTGCTTCAAATAGACAGAAACAAAATATTTTCATTTTATTTATTCCGACCCAGTTTTTAATAAATTTAAAATAATTTAGTGAAAATTTTAAAAGTCCAGCTTCAATGTCCACGTGTTTATGCACAGGAGCTTCTAAATTTTAAAAATTGGAGACCTCTGCTTGCGATAGTTATCACGCAACGCTCATAATAGATATATTCATCATTTTATTAATATAGATAATCAAGAATACACGATTATGAATTTTCTATCTGATAGATCGCGATACTATTGGTCGCTCATATGTATATGGCGATTGCCGCAAGTCCATCACAGACTCGGCCTTAAACTACGAGTGAATAATGATCCTGAGCACGGGACACATACTGGATAGCTCAGTGGAGCGCTAAGCCAAAAGTCACGGGTACGATTCTCGTGTCCCCAAGTGCTATTTTTTCAACTAATTTAAATTAATCAATTACTCTAATGTGTTAAACTTCAATGTGGACAGCATAATACAAACATGTTAAGATGTGAGTATACATGTTTCACTATGTAAATGTATCGAATAATGGTTTATATCAATTAATTTAGGGTTTTAAGGTTATATACTTATGAATTCGTTAGTTATGTATGTGTGTGTGAATATTTCAATGTCTGTTGTCTCCCAGTTTTGGACCATTCTTCCTCCAGAGATATACCAACATACTGTAGTCAATTGTAACTATTCTCGCTCTTGGTACCTTGACTTGAACATGATTGATTACTTAACCCTCTAGAACTTCCTCCAGCCGACTAATACTAAAGAACAAAAGAGGAAGAGATGAGGAAGACATCTTTAGATCTGACCAGCACTGTCCTTGAGAGAATGGTAATGTTGACAAACCCACCTCCAGGATATTAAGAGTTGCCAACTAACTCACATATACAAGGCCGCTCTCAATGTCCGTTTAACTATCCGTGCACCCAGTTGTGACACGCGCCAGTAGAGTCAGCGTGGTGGCTACCATCTTTAGTTGGGCTTCGTTCGAGTGGTCAGCGTTGTGTCTCATCCTATATCCAGGTGGATCTTGGTGCACGCCCTTGAAATACATCCTCGTGTTACTCTTACCTTGGATTAGATGGTACAAGTCACTAACTGTCAGAACAACGCTAACAATCAAAATGCTGCCTCCCAATAACTCTGAGTCGTTTCAATACAACAGGCCATTAATTTGGCCAATTAGGTCTTGCCTTTCTACCCTGTGGTTTGTCCGCTCAGCAGTCGAGAGCGCTCTAATTACAGCCAGTAGCTCGCTCCTAAACAAATAAGTGGTTCTAATGAGAAGTTTGATCGTAGACAGTTTTAGTTCGGTTGGTAAATCTTGAAAAAGAAGGCTCAGAAAAAAAAACTGTTGATTTATTAAGTTTGATTGAGGAATACTTTCTTCTTTCAAGGTGGGAGTAAAGGGAAAACGAGTTAAGGTCGATATTTTTGCAGTTTTTATAGAAAAATATTTTAGACTCCATTAGAAACATAGAGTTTAATTTTCTTCACATGGTGACCCCAACATTTCTTGAGAATCTGTCGAGCGTGTCCTGGAATTTAATGACAACTTTTTCTCTTAATTTTAAAAAGTTTGTCCTCTAATGCCGCTATACTCATGACAGATATTCAACAACCGTTTATATCACCGTGTGAAGAAAATTAAACTCTATGTTTATAGTGTGGAAATATTTTATTTATTTTGGCCAAAAAGAAGTTTTGCTATAAATACTATGAAAACGCTGCCCTCAGCTTGGATTCAATACACGCCCACCTTAGGGACAAATTTCCAACCTCCATCTTCTAATTTAAAACAAATAAAAACATCTTGCTAAGAGACCTCGATTAAATATTAGTTGCACGGATAATTTAAGTTACAACGCAAGAACTTTCTTCTGTAGGTATGTAATAATTGAATATTGACGTATGACGCCATATCTCTAAAGGTAAAAAGACCTTGTGTTTATTTCAAACAAAATTAAGAAAATTTACAATAATATTCTAATATTTCTTGTACATATTTGGAATGAAAATAGCGTGTTAGTCATATAGTATTTCCTAAAGTGGTTCTGATAAGTATTTCATCAATTGTTGTCCTGTGAGAATAAACTAAAATAGTTGTTTGGACTAAACTAATACTTGTCATATTTAGTTTAGTGACAAGCACAATACAAAGATCTGGGTGATATGCATCACTAACGGAAGAGGGAAGGACAGGTTGTATGGTTTGGTACATGCATCACTAACGGAAGAAAGAAAGACAAGTT